>CM038216.1:190899751-191116500 GCA_021442155.1 Cymbidium sinense
CGCTAACTCCACTTTCCCCATATTTCATCACCGTTAACCTCCGATTCAGACCACGTCATCAACGCAGCCTACCGCTGCGGATCTGTCCGGAAGCTTCTTTTCCTTGGCTCCTCTTGCATCTATCGAAATTCGCCCCGGCCCACCTGAGTGCGCTTCTCTGGTCCACTTGAACCTACCAGCAGTGGTATGCCATCGCCAAGATCGCTGGCATCAAGATGTGTCAGGCTCATCGAATACAATACTCCTGGGATGCCATCTCTGCAATGCCCACTAATCTATATGGACCTAATGACAACTTTCATCCGGAGAACTCTCATGTTTTACCAGCCTTACTTCGTCGATTCCATGAGGCTAAGGTCAATGAGGCGAAAGAGGTGGTGGTATGGGGCACTGGTTCACCACTAAGGGAATTTCTTCATGTAGATGATCTTGATGCTGTGCTTTTCTTAATGGACATGTATTCAGCTGGATCATGTGAATGTGGAGTGGGCGAGAGGTGAGCATAAAAGAGCTTGCTGAGTTAGTGAAAGAGGTGGTTGGATTCAAAGGAGCGTTAGTATGGGATACGACAAAACCTGATGGAACACCAAGAAAGCTGATGGATAATTCTATGTTGGCAGCAATGGGATGGGAGCCAAGGATCGAATTAAAGGATGGACTCGTGGAGACATACAGGTGGTACTTGGAGAATGTTAAGAAGCAGCAATGATGCAGTAATGTTAACCTTCATCTCCATCCTTGCATCATCATCAAATTGTTTTTTTTTTTTTTCTGCGGTTTCATTTGTACTTTAATTCTATTGTTTTTGTTATTCATTGAGCTTCCTATGCCCGGTGACTATGTGCTTTTCTCTGTTTTGAAGGATCTAAGAGCTATACAAGGGATTGAATAATCTAAAGTGTGTTATTTAAATTAACATTTTTTAGATGTTGATCATCATTGATTGCCTGATAACATACTTTGTTAAATTCAGTGTCCATTTTCCATGTTTTTTCATGCTTGGAGAATTATGGGTGTTTAATATTGGTTTTGAGGCGTGGTCTTTTCATCCAATTTGTGCTCTTCATTGGTCAGCAATTTTTTGATTTGACTGCTTCTTTTCATTCTATTCATTATGATTCATGGGGTGTCTGTGTCCCTCTCTATGGCGTGTTTCTCTCCACCTTATTCTTATTCTTGCAAATAGTTATCACTCTTGGCTTACTTTAATAGGTTGTTTGGTTTCAAGTATTTATAATTTAAGAGTATGTTAAATGCAGTGTGAAGTTAAATTCAAGATATCATTTTTTTTTATTTGGTTTGAAGTAAAATGAATCTAAATAAAAAAATAAATGAACCTAGATCATCACATAGAGAGGAATTAGCATTGCTTGTGGTGAGCTTCGATCGATCGAGGCGGTCTTGGCACTAGTGTTATAGATAGGGGTGTGCACTAGTCGGTTCAAACTGAAAATCACGTTATTTGTTAGGTTTGGTTTGGTTTTAAATCTACAATTCAGTTTTTGATTGTAAATGTCTAGTTATTCTGTTTTCGGTTCGATTCTTTTTAAAAAAAGATTGGTTAAGCCGAATAAATCAAAATTAGTTAAAAAGTCAAATATAAACATATAATTTTGTTAGTAAATACTTAACCTTTTATATAGATTTACAGATTTCAAATTAACTAAGCAATTTTTAATATATAAAATTTATTAAATTATTTTAATTAATTAGTTCATTAAAAATATTTTTTGTAAAAAAATTTATATATTATTCGATTTAACCTAAAACCCAAATAAACCATTATAGCTTCGGTTTTATATGTTATTTGGATGATTTGGTTATTTAAAATTATTTGATTCGATTCTTTTGGTTTCACAAAAATTTGACCGACGAATGCTCACCCTTAGATGTAGGCGAGCCATAGGTGTTGGCGATGGTGTTGGAGGTGTAGGTTGTGGTCAAGCAAGCGATGACTAGTGATCGCGCAAGAGGCGAGATGACATCAAGTGTTCTTGGCGTCAAAAGAGGCGTCAGCTGGAGGTTACAAAGGCCATTGGCATCATGGAGAAAGGATGTGTATGCGTGTTCTCATGATGTGGTGTATTTTTAATTCAGATTTGGACAAATTCTAAGTACCTTAAAAATGAACTAGGGGATCTTCTCCTTGATTGGAAGACCAGCTACTCATAGAACCTCATACTTGGTCTATGAGGAAGATCCTGGATATCTCGATACATGATTCCACTATAATGGGATTCTTTTTTTCTCCTATCATTACATTTCTCAACGCTCTTCCAATTATTTTTCTTCTTCTTATATGATTGATTCATTGAAATAAGTAAATCGCATTACATTCTGTTGTTGGACTCTTGAGCTTATTGGATTTAACTCAGTTTGATATCACACTTTCTAAGGTGTTTTTATCATAATTTGCATAGTTTTAACAACTGATTTGATGGTATTTATATTGTTTCAGATCTCTCCTGATTCTGGTCTCATTTGGAGTTTTAGCTTCTTTAATAGGAATTCTTAAGCCTATTGATTGACTACTGTACTCCCATCTTATGAGAATTGCTTGTTAACTATGGAGGACTCTTAGTTAAGATGATGAGGATCAATGATATCAGATTTTGTGGGGTTTTTTTTTTTTTTTTTTGTCATTTTATATGCAAGGATGGTTCAATTTTCTATTTTGATCATAGCATGCATGATATTTTTCTATAGCTGTTCTTAATTTTTTATTTTTCAATTTTGATTTTTTCATGCAAGTTTTTTTATTTTATTTTGGAACTCTGTATGATTGATTTTTTTTTTGGCTGCATCATATAGGTAGCCATGAAAAGTAATTTTTTTACTGATTTTCACAAATCAATCACCCAATATTTATTATTTAATCATCTTTCTTATATTTAGAATTATAGATATATATTTGCGTGTGATGATCAAATTATTGAAAATTTTATAAAATTGAAAAATATATTTCATTCTTTTTTTATGAATTTTAATATCTGAATGTTAATTTGAAAAATTGAGATTGAGATGATTGATTTGTTAAAAAAATTATTTATATATATATATATATATTATATATATATATATATATATATATATATATATATATATATATATATATATTTTTATGATT
This sequence comes from Cymbidium sinense, assembly GCA_021442155.1. Taxonomy (NCBI): domain Eukaryota; kingdom Viridiplantae; phylum Streptophyta; class Magnoliopsida; order Asparagales; family Orchidaceae; genus Cymbidium; species Cymbidium sinense. The sequence goes on from CM038216.1 coordinate 190,902,879, forward strand.
TTATATACAAATTTTTTTTATTTATGTCTTTTTTGGCTGCATTATTTAGCCTACTCTTTAGATTACATTTTATAAATTTTAATTTTTTTTCAATTGAAGCCTACTATGAGAGCTTTAGTTTATTATTATTATTTTAATGATTTTGGTGTGACACAGATGAATTTGTTAGGTTCTGCATGTTATAGATGTCAGTCTCAATGTTGTAAATTAGAATTTTTATGTGTTGAATAAATTGTTTATAGTCTATGTGTTTAATTTAATGTTTAGAGGATTGTGTGCATGAAAACATTACATTATGACTTATGATCATGTTGCTATTTTCTATGTTTTAGTATTGTACATTGAATGATGATAAAGTAATTTATAAGGTGTTAGCTTTATGATTTGACGTATGTTAAGAAAGGTAATAGATCTAAATGGAGAGAAATTTTTCTAAAAATGGAATATAACTTAGATATTTCATCTCTAAAATATAAACTTAGATATTTTATATGATTGATTGATATTTAATGATTATTGTGTAATTGTATTAAATTAAATTTTTATCATGGTTTAGAAATTAGATCGTACTCGTCGGTTCAACCAGTCGACCGAGGTTCCTTAATCTGTTTAGCTCATAATTCAAAATTGATTTTGTAGTGATTGGATCGATATGTTGACGAACTAGTTATGATTTTTGAACCGCTTGAGTAAATTTTTTTTTATTTTAAATAAAATTATCTTTATATAAATAATTTATAGTTTATTAAATAAACTATAAAATTATAAAAATTCTTCACTATGAAATAATAGATTAATTATTTAAATGTATAAGGTGTTTAAATTTTTTATTATAGGAGATTTTTTTTTTTATATGATTTATATTTAAATAATTTTTATCTTATCATTTGATTGAATTTTTAATTCTAGAATTTTTTTTTTTTCATAACATTCGATTTGATTTTTGAAACTTTAAAAAACATATATAATCAGATATTCATTTAATTTTGATCTCATTTAAGCTTATTCTTAACTAAGCCTCTCCTACATCTCAAAATAAAAAAATAATCTAAAAATTCTCTAAAATTTTTCAAGCATTGAAATGTTGCTCAACTTTATATATTATTTGCATAAATTGTAAATTTTTTTTAAAAAATTTAATTTTAATATTTTAAAATTAAGATAATAATTTATAATCTTTAGCCAAATAAAATCACGATGTGAGTTCGTTTTGCAGTGCGATACGGTGGAAAATTGTGTTTCTCAATTGGATCTGTCATCGTGAAATAGTTGTTAGAAAGCTGCAATTGATTTTTTTTAAATAAAAAGAGTTTATAATATTAATTTTAGTTTTTAAGATAGCAGCTTATTTTATAACAGTTTTATCATAGTTTTTTAAGATAACTATAGCTACTTCAAACATACCTTTAGGGTCTAATTGTGACAGCTACATGTGTATAAAAAAAGTAATTGTATAAAGAGAAACTATAATGGGTATGAAAAAATTATTTTTATTTTATAAAAATCAAATCTCAACTTTCTAATCATAATTATATTAGATTAAAAAAATATAATTTTTAGATAACCAAAATGTATTTAAAATACACTTTTAAATAACACATGATAAACTTTATTAATAAGATAAATTATAAAACTTAAATTAACTTTTGTGATTTTCAATAAAATAAAAAAATCATAAATATTTTCATAATTTTAAAAATATTTATTTTCAACAAATTATATTTGTATTTTTTCTGAATATTTTTATCTAAAAATATTAATATTTAAATTGTTGTATATTTATCAATAAATGTTTTTATATCTTGAATATTAATGTCCCAACAAACAAATAAAATAAGATAAGTTCTTCTTAGTTTCTAGCGAGGTTATGGAGTAAAATTAGCTCCATTTTCCGCCTCAGCTCATTCGCGAACTCATCGAATCCACGCTTGGATTAGACCACCAAGGATTATGATGTCGGTCGTATTGGCGTCGGCTAAGGTACTTGTGTTGTTCCTCTCAACCTCCGATGCTAGGCTTTACCTTATGAGGTTATAATCAGGAATGCCGTTTTCTTTTCGTTTAACTTTTTTTTCTTGATCAGAATCTGAATGCTTGGATTGGCGTTTGAAATTGAGGAATTCGGTTATGTGAGGGATTTATCACATTGCATTGCTAATTTAATCTTTCTTAAGGAGTTTATATATATATATAATGGTGTTTATGTAGTGGATCACGTTGATCCTTAACGTGTTGGTGTTTAGTTTACATTGGATGTTCATTCCGGTAGGTTTTTTTTTGTCATTGTTATAATACTGAATTGAGCTATTGCGTAAACAGTTTCCTTCATAGGACAAAAGCAGGTTTTGTTAGAGAATTGTTGTTGACTCTTTCATGTCTTTATTCATTATAAAAGATTTGAGATATATGGGATGAGGATATATATATATGGTTTGGAAGGCGTATGCGAATGAGCTATTGTAAAGTTAGTACATGTTTTCTTTTCTTTTATTGAGGGAGGGAATGAATTTCACTATCCTTTGACAACTTTTCCATGAGAATTTACAGGTTATGCTTGGATACATGGGAATTTGAGCGAAGAAATGAAAATAAGGTTGAAAAGTTCATATTAATGGATACAAATTCATAAATCTACCAATACGTGATTAAATTTCTTTTCATTTCCTCAATCCAAATAAGGTCATAGTATTTGTAGACTCATGATGGTATAGCAAACCACTTATAAAGAGAAAAAAAATGTAATGTGATGGGCATTGGTGCAAAGTGCATATTTGACTTGCAAGTCTCATTGTCTTGCTTATATGCAACTTTTGTACTATTGTGCCTTAACTCTCAATAATCAATTGTATCTCATTGACAAAATTTGTGAAATTATTGCTATATGGAGGCATTTAAATTGGGCATGAATTGATCTAAGTCACAATCAAAACCAAAGTGGGATTAACCAAATTTGATCTTGATTAAATTAATGTTCAACCTAGTTTGTTATCGTAACCTATCTCTCGTTCCAACAAACTCCCCTTTCACTTTGAGCAATCTAAGAGCATGATAGAATTTTAATAAATGTTATCCGAGAAGATGAAGTTCTCTTCTATTCAAATTTAATAGTGGCCTTGTTATCAATGGCTACATGGAATAGGAGCAAAATGCCTATTGAAATGATCATGGAGATGAGGAGCCAAACTTCCACTCACCTATGTGCTACTAATACCTTCTTTATGATTCAATCATCTCTATATTCAATCTACTACCACTTCATCTCATGCATTTTTAACTAAAATGCATGAAAAGTAGAATTAAAAGTGTGATAGAAAGGATGATTGGTTTGATAACGGAAGAGTTTGAACATTGGGTTCAATGGCATGTGATATTTGTGTCATTGACTCATTGTGGATGCGATGCAGAAGTGTCAACATTGGAGGATGAATATGATTGGTAACAAAAATGATGGTTAGTTGATAAGTGAGAATGATAATGATATAAGTGATATTAGAGATGGCATTAAATGTGAGGGGTTGGTACTTAGAAAGGACTAGTGGAAGTGTTGATGATGGAGAAGGATGGGGATGGTGTAGCAATGTTTACATAGTAAGGGATAAAGTCAGATTGATGTAGAATGTTGACAAAGGTATTAGATATTCAGAGGGGTTGTGGTGGTGATGGCAATGTGGTGGATGAGGTTTGCTGCTAAGAGTGTAGGAGGAGATGAGAGAGTTATGGATGTAGAATTGATTAGAAGTTTTGTTGGGTTTAAATAGATTGAAGTTTTGATATAAATTGTTTAATCAAATGTGAAAGTAGAGATCATAAACTACAAAGAAAGGTCGAACACCAATAGATGGCATTACATAAAAATGAAGAAACATAGTGATAGTGCTTACATGGAGAAAGGTGGAGATGCACTAGCAATAAAACATAATATTTAAAAAAATACCACTACCTTAATCTACGTCTATGTGGTATGACATTAATTCCTGGCATATAGTGATTTGAAGCTTGAAAGGGTAGTTCTCGTAGACAATGTTATGCTATGCCTTTATCAATTGTATTCCCTGCCACAAGTGTCATGGTCGTTTGACTAGTTTATGCCATGATCTAGGTTTGTTGTGGTAGCATTGATTTTGGCACCCATTGCTACATTGTATATTGTGGTATCGAGGACACAAAATTTGATGTCACTACAAGAGGAGCTACCGGAAAGAATTATGATGGCATATGTATTACATGGTATCCCTATGCTTCCCTACAAAACCATGTTGATAGCCAGGTGTGGAAGGTGTATTGCTTGAGCCGTAGTACCGCACAAGTAGATGGTCCTAGTTCATGAGCTCTAGAGGGAGAGACCTATGGATTGATGAGTAAGCAATATGAATCCTATGTATCAATGAGGTCGCAACAAAAGGAGGAAAAAATTGAAGTGAGTGTAATGTCCCATTTGGTGGAAATTATGTGAGGATTCGAATTTGTGTGACATCATTTGAGGGTAATGTGATTGAAATTAGAGTTAGGTGATTTGAATACGTACAATGAAGGATAAAAAAATGTTTGTTAAACGAGTTGACAAAATTAGTTTCAAAATTATGAACGTAAGAATTGATTTATGCCATATATAACATTCAACAAGAATAAATGAAAAGTGATTGTTTATAATGCTAACCCCACATATTTGGGCTGATGATGATGATGCCAATTCTAATTATTTTGATACTTTTTTCTTTGAAGGAGAGTATGTTATTATCATATTAGGATTTATTTAGAGGAAAATAACGGTCTTCTAAAATTTGGTTGTTTGTTCGCTATATAGCAAGGACCTATGTGAATTTACTTTATATTTATTTTACTAGGGCATAGTTAATGAATTGTATTATTGTTCATTTTTTGGAATAAAACTAATGATGGTGATAACTTTGTCGGTAGTAGATAAAATATGCCTGTTTGGATGAATATTAAAGTTAAGCTAATTCAACTAATTTAATGATTATGGATGTTTGATGCACCTACTGTAAAATTATTTGAAATCTTGGTTGGCATTTGCTATTTTTCATCACTAATGCATCGGTTGCGGTCCCACTATGTACTATTGGAGCCTAGAAATTCAGCTTCGTTGTTCTTGTAACCATGGGTGCTGTCCAAATCTTGCAGACAAAAAAGATGCTTAGCTTTCATTTATTATTATCTCAATGGAAAATTTACATGCATAGAGACAATTTTATGCATTTATATATCTAACACAAGTTTGATGTTTACAAATATAACACTTATGTTATGCATGAAAAGGTATATTTTATTTTAAAAAAATTGATGATGGTGATATTTTTGATATAATATTAAATATTTGGATGTTATTTATGTAAATATAAAAGTTAAAGTGTTAGATATGTTAATATATAAGAATTGTGTGCTATATATGTAAATGCCCCTCTGTGGTTTTGTTGAGGATTAAGGCTGTAAAACTCATTGTTTGAACTTATCAACAACACAAACAAGTATTTTAAACTTAATTTATAAGTTGAATATAAGCAATCATTTGTTTGATCATGTTTGACTTTAGCTAGAAATAAAAAATCACACACACATATATACACATAATGATTTCATAGTAGTATGGCTAAGTGATAAGAGCTTTTGATTATTGTTTTTCAAGCTATTTCGAGTCATTTCAAACAATACGAGCCGAATGCGAACATTGAAATTTCGAACTATTTCGAATACGAATAGAGTAATTTCTGAATGAGCCGAACACAAGCATAGGCTCGACTCGCTTAAACTCATTTACAACTTTATTGAGGAGAACCCCCATGAGCTATAAAATACTTCCACCATGATTATTAGATATTGCTGGTCGTGTAAATTGCTGGAAAGATTGATGTGATCTGAACATTTTGACTCTTTTTCATTTTGTGTTGTCTTTAAGGAAATTTATATTAGTTAGTTGCAATATGGGATTTGAACAAGAAGATAATTATGTGATGCAATACCATCCTATGACAGGGTTTTATGTGCAATTGCTTATGACCTTATTTTAGAATGTATCTCTATAATGGTAGAATTCTTGTGGAGCTTAGTTTTTTTTCTAAATAGAAACCCCACCCACTACACATTTAATTGCACAGGTAGACTTACCTTGTTCCATTACTAATATTTTGGGAATTTTTTTCACACTGTTAGCTACTTGAAGTATTTTTTTTTATAATAAATGAGGCACCATCTTATATTATTTGCATTCGAGCAATTAGGACTATAATTCTCTACAATAAAATCATAGTGCAATCACCAATGTAGCCTTAGAACTCTTTGTTTGCCTTTGTGCATTGATCTTCTCTACTTTTTGTTCATTTTCACTCGTTTGAATAAGTTTCGCCTATTTACCAACATTTGCAACAAACTATTTTACTTGTATCGTGATCGTATTCTCATTGTGGTCGATGCGGCATCTGTTCATCATAAAACTAGTCTTCATCATCATCATCTTCATCATCATCATGGTTCTTGACGCCTTACGCCGAAGTCTCAAAACCACCCATTATCCTCCTCGCCGCCTCGCAAAAGGCATCGAGATGAGTGGAAGTCGGTCCATTCTTGTCGGCGGCATCGTTACCTCTTGACCATGCTGGCCTTGTTGGCATTCCTCTGCACCATCTACCTCTATTTTGCAGTGACATTAGGTGCTTCAGATTCATGCTCTGGACGCAATGGTGCAGAGAAGGCACTGTGCATGGCAAAGCTGGTGCCAAAGGAAGGAAAGTTGAAGCTTTTCTGACTGTTCTTGTTCTTGTGAGAACTTAAACCTATTATAAATAAAGCTTTTCTGAATGCTTATTTCATCTATACTAATGGTTTTCTGTTTGGAGAATATGCTTATCTATTTATATATCTAATACTTAAATTTTAATATTTATTTTCATAACATCTAACTCTTTAAATTACAGTGAAAATATTGATTTCTTTTTGTGTATGTGATGGTACATTCCATGATACATCTTTCAAGAAATGTTTTTTTTTTATATGAATCTGAATTTATATATAATTTTACTTGTTAATTTTTATATGATTAAATATAGTTTTAATTTTATAAAATTAAAGACCAATTAATTATATATTATGTAGAGTTAAATATAGGAAGATTTATATACATATCACATAATTTTTACCTATTTATATATCTAACATCTGAAGTTAAATATTTACTTATCTAATACTTTCTTATTTTTAAAAGTACATTTCACTTTTAATAAGTAAATTGTGATGATATTTTTTGATGTAATATTGAATATTTTGATTATATATATATATATATATATATATATATATATTAAATTTAGGTGTTTGATGTGTAAATATAAAAGAATTATGTGATATATTTATATAAATCTTCTTAAATATATTAACACCTCTCTAAATGAATAAATAATGAAAATTCATAATTTAAATCATCTCAATGACTTACTCTATATCTTAAAATAGATAATATCTTAAGTTGTTATTTTAGGGAAAAGTATAGAGTATGAAGGCATTTAAATATAAGCTATTGCTAAATGGGGAGTAAGCTTCACACATTTTACTAAAATTACATGAAGCCAATCAAAAGATATACAAGAGAAATGGATACTTAGAATATTATATAAGCCAAACCAAGTTGAAGAATTTTATTTAATATGCTACTTTGTGTGGCTATATCCTATAAACACTAGAAGCTTGTTATTAGGGTAACCAATGATAAGATGAATCGAACGAGCATATTGATTTCTGATGTTTGCTAGCCACCAATATTCAATGCTAATCTTCTTAGTTGTTTGTGAATGATATAATAAATTTTTTCTTATCGCTTGTTGGTTGACTTTTTCGTGATCTATGATATAATGATTGTCAGTATTTGATATTTGTTATTCATTAATATTCGACGCTCTCCTTCACGACAATTGGTCTTGCTTCTATAAAAGAATAATCAATCAAACCAATAATGGTCTATTGATGTCTGATGTTCTAAAATTGTCATCTAACGATTGTCAGTGGTTGATGTTTGTCAACTATCGAGTTAGAAGTGTCTTCATGATCGTCAATCTTCCATCATATAAAGAGAATGATCAAGCAAACTATCTCCTCGTGTCTATGCTCTCAGATTATTGTTGTTATGTGCATCTTTTTGTTTGTTGTATTTCGATCATTAACATCTAATGGTCATCTTTCTAGTTGTAAGACTCTCATTCTCTACTGAGAAAGATTGACTGGCCCACAAGTCATCTTCTAACGGCCAATATTTTCAATTGATCATCATCTAATGTCTACTAATTTTTTAAGTTTGAGCCTTCATAGTTGCATGTCTCCCCTCCTGCATGGACAATGATTGAGCATACAACTGACTAATACTTGATGGTCGAAGTTCTCAAATAGCTTTTTTGAATGTCTATTAATCCTTGCCTTTGCAATCATTCATCTTCCTTCTTATAAGAAGAACAATCGAGTAGATATTAGTGTCCAATATTTCAAATCAACCACCATCTAAAACTTGTAACATAGTTCTACCACTAAAATTTTTACTTTTATTTGATTAACTATTCAAACAAATTTGAACACTTTTTTCTATACTCGAATGTTAAATGAAAAATTTTAACGTATTGTTACTTGACTTTTATAATCATGTATATTATCATTTAAAACTCATGTATCTAGATTATGACTCAATTAAGTCATTTATATAATAAATTAATAGTAATATTTACTATTAGAAAATATATAAATTATTATATGAATTGATAGTCATCATTCTACAAAATTAAATAAATATTACTTTTGAAAATGTTATTGAATAACATTTAATATTTTAAATTTATTTATATTTTCTAAACTAATAGCTTGTTTAAAGTTTGATTTAGCATAAAACAAGACAAATTTGAGCCTCAAATTAATCATAAGCAAGCTTAGATTTAAATGAACATTATAACAAAAGCTCGACTTAAAGTCCAAGTTTAAATAGGTTCTAAGTAAATAAGTTTTATCTTGAACAATTCTAGCTCAACAGCTGCATTCAATTTGCAATACTATTTACAATCATCTTTTTATTATTAATTAATGTTCGATATATATCAATCACTCTGTTTCTTTTTTATAAGAGAAATATAATTCTAATGATAACTTATTTTCTTAACAATCAAGACTTTTTATTTTCATTTATAAAACATGACTCATATTAATGAATTTATTTTAAGATAAATTTTATTATTATTTTAAATATATATATATATATATATATATATATATATATATATATATATATATATATATTTAAATATTTTTTATTCCCAACTTATAAATATTTGTGAGAAATTATCAACATTAAGATAATAATAATCTTCAATTTTAAGATCTCAAATATTTCAAGTTTAATTTATTTATATAATATTTTATTATATTTAAAATTTTGTATTTTATTTTTAAAATAAAATTTAGATATTAGATATATAAATATAAAATTATATAGATATAAATTCTTAATAATATTTTAATGTTCTACTAATTTTATTCGTTTAAATATTTTATATTTCTTTTAAATAATTTTTAATTTATATGTTTTTATATGTATTTTAAAATTATATTTTATATATATAAAATTGTTAGTTTGTATAAAAAAACAAATAACTTTTCAAGAAATTAAACCCTACTCTCGGAGAGGAGAAGAACCCGAGAAATGGCGGGTTCAGGTGATCTACAGCTCTATCGATATCCTCTGTTTACGATATCCTCTGTTTAAGTCCGTCGACGCCGTCCGATGGCTCCATCCTCTCTCCGCCTTCGACCGCTTCATCGCAGCCGCTGTATACGACACCGACGACGCTTCCTCCTCCGTTGAGATACATTCCCTAAGCCGTAAGTCCGCCCCGAAAACCCTAACCGTAGCGAGCCTCCTCTCGATCTCCGTTCCAGTTGGCCATGTCCATCGCGAATTTCCTCCATCCGAACCTCCGAGACCCTTCAGAAGCACGTTGTGGCTGCCCTTTCCACATGTGCTGGGTCCGTCCATTTCCTCTTTATGGATCCGATAGAGGTGTCCGTCAACCTGGAGCTCTCGACGGATGAGGGCCAGCCTCTGCATAACGGGTCGGTTTCTGTGTGGATCTCCAGGCTGGCGGGCATAAGTGTCTGAGCGTGGGTGAGGACGGGAGGGTGAATCTGGTGTCGGTTGGTGAAGGAAGGCTTGATAGCCAGAAGGTGCACGATAATCGGGGGTTGGTATCTTATACGGCAGTTAAATGGGGTCACAGGCGGAGTTTGCCACTGGAGGATTTGGCTTTGGGTTGCAGTGGTGGGACCAGAGGAAGCCTGGGGGATCAGTGTCTCAGCTCAAAGGAAATTGGTGAGTGATTTCATTTCCACGTTCTTTTGAGAGAATTAGCGATTTTGAACTCCAAAGAGCTATTTGGCGACAAGTAGGATTCAGTAAGTTTTGAAAATCAGAATTTAGTAAAGCTAGGTGTTAGATCCTAAAATTGTTTTGTGTGGCTTCTATTTAATCTATTTAATCATCCTGGTACATTGTTAAGTCTTATATTTAAGATTTTATAATTTAAATATATATAAGATTTAATTACAATAATAAATTTGCTAGGATATGGTGTTAAGTCTAAATGATCCAAAAAACGGTGAATAAAAAGACAGCATGATGATGAATACAGTAATAATTGCTAATAGTCTTTAAATAATATGTTTATTGAGTACGTGAAACAATCTTGAGTTGATTGAGAATCTTGAAAGATGTGGCCGGTCTATGGCAAGGGATTACTTTCTACACAACCAAAGAATGGTGACTCTACCCTAAGGAATGTTTTGCTGGGAGATACTCCAACGCCAATGTCAACGAGTAAGCTCAAAAACCAGAGAAAAGTTTGAAAGCAACTCAATAAAGCCTCTTTGGAGAGTGAAAGTAAAGTGAAGAATGCACTCACCTTCTCTCTTGGGGAGTGATTATAAAATTTGATGTGAAGGACACTTGGATACTCTTTGTGGAGTATATGATGAATGGATACACCACCTCATCATTGAGATCCATGATGGACCATATTTAGGTTTTTTGGTCAATTCAAGTGTGATGAATTAAGCTATATCACCTTTAAGATTTGTGCTATACCATCATGCATTTTGAGATGATAGACATATAAAAGGAGTCTTCTATTTCAAGAATAGTGATGATAGAGATCTAATTTAGTCTGCCAACACTATACAAGTGGTTTTGAGACGGTGTTGTTGATGATTTGAAGTGGACCATCATAATGTGATTGATCCTCAAGATCGATGCTATATTTCATGAATTTATATAAGGTCCTCTACACATCTTAAAGCAATTTGATGGTCAAAATCTAGAACTTTTATTGCATTATCTTGCTCTTGTTGCATGAATATTAAAGAAACACACATTTTGGTGCTCTTCATCATGCAATCGAGATCAATCATATTTTAGGAACACATCATTTGCTTTGCCCCCCCCCCCTTTTTTTTGATATTTTGTGAAATGCTTGAAAATAGTTTCTTTTACTTCAAAATTAATCATTGTATGGATAATTGCATTGTTCGCAGATATAATTGAAGACTAGATCTTTAAAAATATTTTGTAGCTAGCTCTCAAATCAACATAACATAACATAGGCATGTGTCATTCAAGACTATGTGGTATAGGCAATAGTGTGACATGTGTCTATAAGATGTCACAATAATAGCTCAACTTTAGTCGATTCTCGTAGGCTACCATTAGATGAGGTTAACTCATTACACATTGCATATAGTATGTAGGCTCCTAGCATTATTTTTTGTCGATTATGTCATTGTCTTGGATGCAAAGGATCAAATTGCATATGCGGGTTGCATCACATGGATTTAGGGTGGACTTGGGTATCTAAATTATTTTTAAAAATTTGCCCTTGACTTCATTGAGCATAAAGAATATGATTATCATTACTGAGTCAAAATAAAGTATTTTTAGATGTTTTATAAATCCCAAAAATAAGAGGGCAAATGTTGAATATTAAAAATATCAACTCTCATTTAATCTTGATTGCATGATCATAAATATCAAGATTTATGTTTTAATGATCTCTTTAGGACTAAGCAATAAAATTCTTTTTATCTTGAATGTTGGATCAATTTTGGTTATGTATCAATTTATAGAATTCATTCAATGTTGAGTGATGAATTAAATTTCATTGATTCTATTAAGATCATCCATAACTTTGATCCAAAAGTCACATATACAACCAATGTTTCAAATTTGACATCCAACAACATTAATCTAAAAATATGAGACATCTATTGATCCAATTATCATCTTAAGCATACATGATGGTTCAATGCAATCTTGAAGATTATATGGCTTAATTTTTTTTACACTTGATTGACTAGAGGGCCAAAATCCTCTCAACCGAGGACATTTTAATCCAACTTAAATTTCAAAGGGGAGGCAGTGCATCCATTCATTTTTATGTTCTATAAAAGTACCAAAATGTCCTTCACTCTAACACCTATTGTTGACCTATTATTTAAAACAAATAAAAGAAGAAACAAAAAAACACCCGTTCCTCTCACTGTGAGCCCTACCACTACTTCCACATTCTCCACGTTTCCAGCCACGTACATAACTGACCTCCATCTCTATTGTTCTCATTTTTATCTTTTTCTCACCCCAATAAACTAGGCAATTGAAAAGTTAGTTTCCATCACGAACTCCTCATGACCCTCAACCATTCCCTCATCAAGAACCTTCTCCTTTCATTGAAGTCATCCCAAGCCCAAAGTCACACACACACACACACGCATAGTTCTTGTCCACATCTAGTCTTTGTTTCTCCTCGATCCATCCATAGCATTGAGGCATTGCAATAGAAAACAAGGAAAGCAGCAATACACATACACTCCAAGAAAATCCCCAACTCAGTTGTTCGTGAATTCAAAATACAATAACAAACAAACAAATAAAACTAAACAACAAAAAACTTCTTCCTTAGTAATCTTTTTTCTTCTTCATTCCTTGCTCTCTCCTCCTTGACTCCAACGACATAGAGTTGAAATTGTAGTGCAGAAAATTGACCCGCACATTCTATTCCGACCACCCAAGCCTATACACGAAACCATGGCCACCTAATCACCTCTTCTCCAGCCTCTTCCTCAAGTCAATTTTTCACATGAAACACCAGTGAACACTACAGTAGACCCATCCCATCTATTTATATGTCCTTGATGCCTCCAACCTCAGCACTTGCATTTCTGACCACCTCTTTGGTTGCACACAGCTTGTCTCTTGCTTCTTCCTCCTCCTTATTCCACTAAACTAAACCCCAATCCAGTCCTCTACTTTCTAAACCAATTCCCCCTTCTTTTTTCCTCTCTCTAAACAGTCCTCTCCTACCAACGATGGCCGGTGGCTACAAGCAATAGTGGTGGGAAATGGCGATGGCAGTGACACTGGGTGGTGCTCATGGCCTATTATGGACAACTAGTGTATTCCAAATATGGCCAAAATCAAATTAATTTGGAATACACCAAATTGAACCACAATGTGTTTTTGGAGCATATTAAATTAATTTGGAAAAAATAATTGACAAAAGTAACATACTAATCTCATAGGGAAGTGATTTATCCAACAAAATAATATCTGCATTTTATGAATATTTAAAAATAACGTAATAGAATAACCTAATGAGTTCCTTATCACTTGATATAAAGTAATCATAAAATCATAAAAAAATAGTGCATTTGATTTTGGCTTCATGCACATAAAATAAACTAAGAATGCAATATATCTCAGTAGAACTAATTACATAATAATCTTAAGGAAAATGAAGAAGAAAAGAAGGAAAAGACTAAACCAAGCAAGAAAGCCTCGTGTTTGAAGACAAGAATGACCTTTCTTGGAAGATTTCAAGTCTTGCACTTTCGAATATTGTAAGATTAGTAGTTTTAACTTCCAAAAGATAATTTATTCATGTTATACTTGTTTTACATTCCTCAAAAAAGCACCTATTTAGAGATGGTTGTATCAATCAAAGATTATGTAGAAGCCATAATACCCTATCCAACAAACTCTTATGCTCTTTAGTAACAAAGGCAACCCCATAGAGTGATAATCTTGTGAAATGCCTAATCCAATAAGGATTTTGTGAACAAAACCATAATTAATACTAACTTAAGTGAGTAGGGCTGCAAATAAGTCACCATAGTGGAAAAGTACAAGATTCCCATGTAACAATTCGACAGAACCACATGAATGAAAGCTCAGGAGATACTCAACGGTAATGTCCACAATAATAACCTGAATGAGGAAGATCAGTGAACCTCAAAACATATTTAGGATGTGCTATCCGTATGATTATGTTTTTGAAAAACTATGTAAACTTAAACACATATGTTAATTGACCAATTTTACTTAATTACAGTTTTGCATGAGAAAACATATATTTTGCAACAATAGTATATCTTGAGTTTGCATCAAGTAAAAAGAGAAGTTGACAATAAATTCTTCAATATAGCAGATGATGAAAGTGGAAAATGCAGAACTCTTGAAGTTGGGGGAAGAGCATAAGTTCATTCAGGTGGTGAGAGGAATAATTTAGGTGCCATTGTATTGTGATGTATTTTGGGTTGGAAGGTCTACACGGTAAAATCTTTAAATTGTGATACTTATTTCATTGTGTATTTGTCAACCACAATAGAAGAGCATCCGGGGATCTAAATATCCATAAATCCTTATTGGTATGTTTGTAGTTTATCTTATATTTAGGGTTGAGGACCGACCTAACCTTTTCAACTTGAATTTTAATTTAAAGATATATATATATATATATATATATATAGATATATATATATATATATATATAATCAAATTACTCATCCAATCTTCCCATGCAAGATCGGGAAGATAATATCTTGATTCTTCCAGTTCCTAATTATGCCTGTAAATTAGGGATGTACACACCATATCTTCTATCATGTCTAATACTCACAGTTTCTAATTATCCCTGAGTTAGGGATGTGAAGTTACCATACATCAGTGATTCATATTGCCAAGTGTGTACGGCCATCACCTAAGATGTGTCAGAACAAATACTTAGATTAGAATGTTACCCTCCTGCAACATCATCTATTACTATGATATTTTCATACTGAAAGTAGTGGTCTCCATTATGCTACAAAGCGGTAAAGCTTTACAACTAGTTTATATCCATTTGTTCATTAATGTGTATTTAAGAGTAGTGTATGCATTGGACTAATCTTGTTCTTCTCTCGGAAAAGAGAGGAACGAGTTATTTTCTTCTTAGTCTCAAACCCTTGTATTTTCATGGTATTCTATTTCATTTTCTTATTTTTATAGTCTACTTTCTTACCTTTGCGGTACTCATCGGTGAGAAAAAAATAAGAGATAAAATGCAATGAAAATTTTAATCTCCTTTATTTCCTATCAGTCATGTAAAATGCATATTTGGAACATTTACTGTGCTTCTCTCCAAGCAAGAAATTATGGAATTAGTAATTTGCCATGTTGTTAATTCATGATTTTATAGGGCTCAAGGAAAGCGGAGAATTGTGCATTCGATTGATATCCATCCTTCCGAAAGCATATTGTTGTAAGTCGACTTTATTTGAGCAAAGCATCATTTTACTATTTTTATTTTCTACATTGGCATCACCTTCATCATTTCTTATGACAATTGTATTGTGTTGATATATTTAACCTATCTAGAAGTATGCCACATCCAACCATGATGAGTGCTTGTTCTAAGCCAATGCAACAATAACAAGCTTTTATCCCACTAAGTGGGGTTACATGAATCCTTCTCCATTGTGTCCTATTATGTGTCAAATTCTCATTTAATTCAAGTATACTAAGGTCATTTTTTATACATCTTAACCAAGTCTTTTTAGGTCTATCTCTACCTTTGTTCTAAGCCAGTGCGTATGTCATAATATAAAAGATGCTTGTTTTGTGTTATCTTGCTTTTGGAAAGATATTTTTAATTAATTGAAATAGTAATTGATGGTTTTTATTATCTGAGGAAAAACTTCTTTAGAAGTATGCTGCATTTGCAAAAGCTTGTCATGGGAATCGTACCATAGTACAAGTTTCTATAAGTAATATGTTATTTGATGAAACATTTGATCTAGGATTAAGGAGCTGAAATTGCCAACTGCGATCATGGGGAGTAGCTTCAAATTCACATTGTAATGATCTGAATTTTAAGGTTGAAAATTTTAATTTTTCTTCAAATATAAATCAGGATTTCTGCTTAGTATTTTATAATAAAGCCTGACTCATCTTGTAGCCGAATTAAACATAGACGTGTGTGGTTTGGGCCTATAGGTAGGCTAATGATTTCAAACTATGATGCTAGTATCTTTAATTCTTAGTGTGAATTACAGATGGTTTAGAACTCAACTTTCTCCATCCTACTTTCATGGAGGTCGTCCCCTTCATGATGGGATTTTAAATATATATTATTTAATTAATGTTTGACCCATTTGAATTATTACTATTATTTTAATAATGTTCTATTTTGGCTAATTTTCAAAGTTTCTTGATTTGATGTGCCTAAACCAAAAATGGATTTAGGTTAGCCCAACGTAGTGTACTCTTTTGATTCACCAAAATAGTTTGGTTAAGTTGCAACTAAGCTCCAAATATTGGCTACCCTAATTTATGTTATGCTAAGCTTAACATAATGAAACATTTTGGCCCACCTCAAAATCTTTGCAAGCCAATTAGCCAAGTCCATTTGCGGTGAAAACTTTACGGATCACATTTACGTAATTCATCTAAATTTTGTGAATGGTTTTAGTCATCTTGCTTTTAAAAATGAATTAATATTTCTGAAAATATTGTCATGCAGATCCTTTCCTTGTACTATCTGTTAATATATGCAGATTTAAATATTTTAAATCACTAGAAATCTTTATTTTTTTGCTGGCCGATTTTTTTTTTTTTTTTTGCATCCCTTATTAGGCTCTTTTCGAATTTGGAAGCTATTATTTGATTTTTTTTTTTTTTATCAATTGTTTGGTTAATGCTTGAAGGCGGGTGGTTCATCCGACGGTGTTGGATCTACTTTAACAAAGAACCGATCTTACTCTGGAGCAAGTGTAGCGGACAATTTGAGAGTGAGATTTGGGAGATCAATATGACATTCATGCTCAGTCTTCAAGCATCAGCTCAGCTTCTTCCACGAAGATATTACCTGTCATGTTTTGTTCGGAAGATGGAATTCTCGCCATTATCGAACAAGGTAATTTTTATTTTATATTTGTACCTGAATGTTGTGCTTTTTGAATGAATAGCCTGATGTGAAAATGACTTGCAAGTTTTTTATTTATGTGCATTTCGTGAGTTGCTAGTATTGCAACATCCTTAACAACAACAACAACAACAACAATAAGCTTTTATCCCACTAAATGGGGTTGGGTATATGAATCCTTCTTCTCCATTATGTCCTGCCCTATTAAGTGTTAAAATCTCATTTAATTCTAATAAAATAAGATCATTTTTATACTATCTAATAAAATTTTCTTAGGTCTGCGATCTACCTCTACCTTCACACTAAAAAAAATTTTCAATGTCAAATTCAACTTTGGAATATTCTCTGGCTTTAACACAGTTCACTGCATTCCATGCCTTGTTAACCTGTTTAGAGTAATCCATTACTTTCACATGACTTCCAAAGCATTGTTGCTTTGGCATATAAGGCAGAGCATCTTAGGATCCAAGTTTCCTGATCCTAATGTACATAAATGATGCATTGTATCAAATCACACAAATCAATTTTGAAATTCCTAGATCCAATGATCACCGGTTAAAATAAGAAATCATCTTCTTTTGATGTAGTTTAAAAAATACAAGGAATTCATACTAAATGATAATTTAATGATTGTTTAAATTAAAAAAGTAAACGAGAAATTTAAAGTTGTTTAAAAACACAAGTCAATGGGATTCACACTACAAAAGGAGGTGACTTTCCATAAAAAAATTGGTGATTGCATCACTACACTAAAAAAACTCAACCTTCAATAAACACAAAAAAATTAAAGCGAACCTAAAATTTTACTATGCAATCTTTTTTTTCAATTTGTGTCAGATAATTATATTTATAAGCATCAACAATCTCATAGTAGCTTCTCGGGTGCAATTTTATATCCAAATTGTATGTTATGGATAAAATCGATAGTATCAAAAGTTCACAAAAATAGTGCTCAAATAGCGAGAACTTAACCAAAGGATAATGTTTGGGTCAATAAATGGAATGGGTAGATTAGAATTAAATTAATATGTCTTTGTGAGTAATTTCTTTCATAGATGTAGTAGGTATTGAGGTAGTTTGTAAGTCTATGATATCTTTATGTCCCTTGGAATAATCTTTATTGGTAGTATTAAGGTTTTGATGAAATGAAATGACGTAAGCCTCTTCAATATAACTCAAATCTCATATTTATCCAAATCACAATAATGAGTTTGCAATAATGGTGTTCTCATTGAGATAATTGTATTTTCCCTCTACCTTGATCACCCCATCGTTTAGATCCAATGCTTTCATTGCATATATGTTGTAATGCTTACAGGCTTAGACTTGAACAATAAATGTACACACAAGAGGCATGCACAATTGAGATAAATGTGACAAGTTGTTTGCTTGTAATACACAATACATAAGAAATGAATTAAGCAAACCAACATGTAAAATCACGTAACATAATATTTTGATGATAGTAAAAGCTTATGAGAGACATTCTATCAAACAAAAGAACAAAAATACTCCATTAATCAATGCAAAACGGGGCTAGTGTGAAAGTGATCAAAGGGGATATAGACCTTTATAAATGCGTAATGTATGCACTTACTTTGGTGTCGTAAGGACAATGGAGGTGCTTGGAAAAGAGTTGGAAAGGAGATTGAGAAGAACACGGGGCTTGGTATTCAGAAGGGAGGAAGAGGAGTGGTTATGTAGGGGTGTCAAGAAGCCGAGCTTGAGAGAATTAGTTGATTTTTTTTTTTTCGTTTTCAGCTCTTTTGAATTTGGGTGTTCGTGTTCTACTCATTAGAATTCAAATTTAATGAATTAAATACGAGCCAATTTTGAGCAAATGAAAAAATAATAATAATGAGCTGGATATGATAGAATCATTCTACCTATCTACAATTATATATTATCATGATTTAAAAATTGTTTTGGACTAAATGCCCGACTTGCTCAATTGTGAATCAATCCTCCAATCAATTTGGTCAAATTCATAATTGGTTATGTGCAAAACTAATAATTGAATTGGTGAACAAAGATCATTTTTAAGAACTAGTCAATTCTAATATTGATTAAATTTTAATTTTTTGTATTTGAATAATTAGTAAAAATAAGATATTTGAAGTAAAATAGAGAAAATAGATAAAATATGCAACAACAAGTTTTATCTCATTATCCGGGATCGGCTACATGAATCTTTTTTTTCCAATGTATTATTGAGTGTCATATTTATCCTAATAAACAAAGATCATTTTTAATACTTCATAACCTAGTCTTTTTTAGGTGCTTCTACCTTTTTTAACATTAATTCTAATACCTCTCCTAACTTGGTCATCGACGACCAATGTTTTATGTGACCAAACCATCTAAAATGACTTTTTATTATCTTATCTGCCACTGGAGCTACTATATCAAGTACCAAGGTAGGTGATTCACTTTTTACTATTCATAGTCATAATATATGAAAATTTAATGAAATGATGAATATAATAACAAAAAACACAAAACCAAAATATGTATTTCAAATATTTTAATTTTCTATAAAATACCTAGAAATGTACTTCACCTTTTGTGTACTTGATTTAAGTAACAATATATGAGACGATATATGAAATATTTATGAAATGATGAATATAACAAAAAAATTCAAGTATCAAAATTTGTACATCAAAAAATTTACTTCTTTATCAAATACCTAGTTATCATGTCATAATATATGAGCGCTATATCAAGTAATATATATATATATAACCCTAAGTACCTAAATATGTTCTTCACTTTATATATACTTAATTTAAGACGCACTGTATAAGTTACTTATGAAATAATGCAAGTACTTAGCTAGGTACTTCACTTTTTATGATGTATTTAATTTAAGTCATAATATATAAAAATTTTATGAAATGATATAAAGTAAACACACCACTAAACGTACTTAACAAAGCACTTCAAAAATTTTATTTTTTTATAAAATACATATCAATATACTTTTACTTTTTTAGGTGTAATTTAAGTAACAATGTAAAGAGTTATTACAAAGTTATTATTATATATATATATATATATATATATATATATATATATATATATATATATATATATATATATATATATATATATATCAATAAAATCATAAGCATCTAGCTAAATACTTCATTTATTATGTACTTAATTTAAATAACAATGTATGTGTATTTATGCAATATATCAATAAAACCTTAAGTACCTAGCTAAACACTTCACTTTTTTTATATAGAATTTAATTAAAGTCAAAATATAAGAAATATTTATGAAAAGATAAATATAACAAGAAAACCACAAGTATCTAACTATGTACTTAAAAAAATGTTATTTTTCTATAAAATACCAAGTTAGGTACTTCAATTTTTGTGTGCTTAATTTAACTCATGATATATGAGCACTATATGAAATGATATACATATCAATAAAACCTTAAGTACTTAGTCAAGTTCTTAATTTTTTATGTGCTTAATTTAAGATACAATGTATGAGCAACTTATGAAATAATATATGTATTAACAAAAAATTAATTGCCTAATTACATACTTCACATTTTATTTTGTATTTAATTTAAGTTGCAATATATGAAACTTTTATGAAATGGTAAATATATCAATAAAACTAAGTACTTAACAAATATTTCAAAAGTTTTTTTAAAAAAAAAAACTTGTTAGTAGTTCATT
Source organism: Cymbidium sinense (assembly GCA_021442155.1). Classification (NCBI taxonomy): domain Eukaryota; kingdom Viridiplantae; phylum Streptophyta; class Magnoliopsida; order Asparagales; family Orchidaceae; genus Cymbidium; species Cymbidium sinense. The sequence goes on from CM038216.1 coordinate 190,923,844, forward strand.
TTTGTATACTTTCGATTTAAGTCACAATAAATAAGCTATTTATGAAATGATATATCTATAAATAAAATCTTAAGTACCTAGCTAAATTTCACTTTTTTTGTGTTTAATATAAAACACAATATATAACTAGGTATTTCACTTTTACTATGTATTTAATTCAAGTCACAATATATGAAAATTTTATGAAATGTTGAATACAACATCCAAATCTCAAACACCTAAATATGTACTTCAAAATTTTATTTTTAAATAAAATACCAAGCAAAGTACTTCACCTTTTGGATGCTTAATTTAAGTAGCAATATATGAGATATTTATGAAATAACATACATATCAATAAAACCTTACATACCTAGCTAAGAACTTCACTTTTTTATAAGGTATTTAATTAAAATCACAATATATGAATATTTATAAAATGATGAATATAACAATAAAACTTCAAGTGAAATCTCGACATAAAAAATTTTACTTCTTTATAAAATACCTAGCTAAGTACTTCACTTTTTGTGTGATTAATTTAAGTCACAACATATAAGCATTATATGAAATAATATACTTATCAATTAAACCTTAAGTACTAGCTAAGTTCTTCATTGTTTATATGCTCAACTTAAGACATCATGTGTGAGTTACTTATGAAATGATATATATACTAAATAAATCTTAAGTATCTAGCTAGGTAGTTCACTTTTACTATATATTTAATTTAATTCAAAATATATAAAACTTTATGAAATGGTGAATGCACCAATAAAACCTCAATGCAACTTAAAAAACACTTCAAAATTTTATTTTTCTACAAAGTATATAGCAATGTACTCTACTTTTAAGTGCTTAATTTAAGGAACAATGTAATATTTATTTCTGAATGATTTATATATATAAATCATAAGCACCTAAGTACTTAACTTTTATGTGTTTAATTTAAGTAACAATATATGAGCTATTAACAAAACAATATACATATTAATAAAATCATTAGTATCTAGCTGAAAACTTCACTTTTTTATTAGAAATTTAATTAAAGTCAAAATATATGAAGTATTTATGAAATGATGAATATAACAAGATCACAAGTATCTAAATATGCACTTCAAAAATTTTATTTTTCTATAAAATACCAAGCGGTACTTGACTTTTTATTTGTTAAATTTAAATCATGATATATGTGGGCAAATTATGAAATGATATATATGTCAATAAAACCTTAAGTACCGGTCAAGTTTAAAATTACACAATGATTCGGATGTTTTCATCCGAGTGATATAAACCTCAAGACGTTTTAAACGTAAGACTTGGAATCAATTTGTTGCACATGAGGAAGTATTATATACACATTAAAGTACAAAATAAGAAATAAGACATTAATATCTTAACCTATTTACATATTAAAATGTAATATATTAACATACTAATATAGTAAAAAGTAATAAATTACACAAAATATCAAGTAACATATTAATATTTTGATATCAAACCCTGAAGTATGACGTTATATATAAACAACATAGTAAAATAAGATATCAATGTAACAACAAATGACAATAATTTAAAATAAGTTTATCATTGTTAGTTTTTCCTATTACTTCAATTATTTAATATCAAAGTAAGAATCTCATAAGTAATGATGGTGGTTGTGGTGACTAGCATTATACATGAGTGGAGAGGGTACAAGAGAAGAGGCACTTAGGTAATATCAATCCTTATATCGATTGCATATATCTTAGGGCATGTGTGTTATTTATGTAATTATAACTTATATTTAATTTTTTTAATCTAGATTTAAAAGCGCACGACTCATAAAAATTGAGGCAAGATGCGTCTTGAGGCGGGTCTCACATCATGAAGTGTAAGCTTCATATAGCACCAAAGAGATGTAACCCTTAGTGCGATTTTTTCAACAAAAAAAAACACATTGTGGCAAATTTTTTTTATGCAATTTTAAACAAGGATCCAATTAACCAATGCTACTACAAAAAACAAATCAATTCATGGCTCCAACATCACAATAATATAATATGATATTTTTATAATTAGCAAGCCTAATACAATCAATCTTGACAAAGCAAGCCACAAATTGCATGCCAAAGGCCTTAACTCAATAGTATATTCCTTAATTTCTAACTCATAAGTTATAAGCACCAATTTTAACGAATGAAGCTATGATGAATTTCTTTAGATTTAATGTAGATTTAATATCTATATTTAGCCTTGAGTATACCATAGATCTATAACTAACATGCTGTCCACCTATATATGTATGGGCCTCTAATGAAGATATAGATAGATTTCTATCCTTAAAAAAGAATGGCACAAATTACATTATTAACATAAATCGCCTGAGAATAAGCTTATATTAAAATCATTTAAAAGTATGTATCCAACCGACGAACTATTAGTACACCAATCTCTTTTAAAAGGCCACCAACAAAATGTCTCTTAAATTGAATTAGGATTAATATCTTGAGTAAAATCTAATGAAAAAGGCCTAAAGTCAAGGCTTATTAAAAGATAGATCCTTAAATTAAGATTCATATTCTAAAAAAAAAATACTCATTTTGAAATTGTTTGAGCTACTAAATAAATATGATAATTGATCCTCAAAGTTAATACAAAAGAAAAACCCTTATGGAATTCCAAAATAAAAAAAAAAAAATTGACCAATACTAACAGCTTGTGAGATAGTAAGCCAAATATCTATGACAAAATGTATAAATAATAAACAAGGAATTCCACTCTAAGGATTGCTTTAAATCTAACAAATTGATGGATTGTTTGATCGCAAGTCTTTAAGAAGCATCTCTATTTCAAATGCAATATAAATTAACAAATTGCATTGTTTAAAAAAGTTATTTGGTTAGTTGAAAAATAAATACTCAAAATCATTTTTTGTGTTTAGGGTATTTTAAGAATTGTATTCATCCTAGTGAAAGATGGCAATCCTTATCTTCATAAACATATAGATAAGCATGCATTTCTCTAAAAAGAACATCAACCATTAAACCCACACACACACTCAAATTAAATCTAACTTTTCAAAATAAAAAAGAAGAAAATTATAATATTAATAACCTTAGTATTAATAATAATCTTTAAAGTTATAATTCTATCTCTAATACTATTAATTTTTATAATATTATCTTTCAAAATTTTATCTATAATTACACATTCGCTATTTTTAGTACAACTCTTACCAGAATATTAAAATTTAGAACCTAAACTATTAATCTCCTTTGCCTTCTCTTCACCTCATTTAATTTCTTAAATATGTAAGATATTTATCTTCCTATAAACTATAATATCTATTAATATAATTAATTTCATTATTTATATTATAAGTTTGTATTCTGATTAGAGTTTCATGACCTAGTTTTTTTGTCTGCATTCTTCTATAATGTGAATATTTGCTTATTTAACAGTACACTGAGGCGTCGGTACAATCTCCCTTCCACACATTTCATTGTATTCAGGTCATACAATGCGGCTAACATAGACACAATAAATTATTCATATCATAATTTTTTCAGATTTAGGGTTTAATTGACATAGTTGCAAATGGATGGCCAAATGTTTTTCCAAGTAAAAATGATTCTTTCATCACAAACTTGGTAAACAAATAGATACTTGCATCAAACCTTTACAATAGTATTCAAGATCTAAAACTTTGCTTTGATTTGAATCTTCCAAGATGATCTCTCAATATTTTTGAAAGGTTTTATCAGTTCACAAACATGATCAATGAAAACTATGGTTGGCATCTTCAATGCAACTTGAACTAGTGTGTGAAGCAGGTTGATTGTAAGAATTCCATCACAAGTGGGCATGAGGTCAAGCGTAAAGTTGATCAATTCATTTGAGTAGAGAAGGTAATAAGGGCATACTCTGCTGACTAAACTCAAGTTCAGTGATAGAGCAAATCAAAGTGATTAGCCAATTAACATCTTAATTGGGATTCCCATTGTTATCATTGTACTTCAAATTCCTTCTAAAGTTGCAAAACAAATTGACCTGCTTCGCTTATGTTTTTATTGTCTTTACTCTAATCATAGCTACTGTATATGGAATGGTGAGATTAACGACAAGATCGTCAGGTTTCTCCACTGGAAGAGCCTTCTTTCTCCTCATCTTAGCCATCTCCACGTCACGAAAGAAGAAGGTTACATGGAAAGAAGGTATGGTCGATAATGAGTTTTTTTGGAACGAAGAGTTCAAAAAAGTTTTCCATCTTCTATATGCATGGAAGCCGTTTGATGAGGATGAAAGTGATTACGAGGAAGACTATAGACCATAATAAGAAAGGTAATGGGAGAATTGTTTAAGAGGGAACATAGAGTGGGGGAGTTAATAGGAGAGTAATATATATGATGTATTAAAAACTTTGGGGTGTTCGAAATATAAAATTAGAAGTTTAGGTGTTAGGTATGTAAAAAAAGTTTGAAGTATTAAGTATGTAAATCTCCCAAAATTTTATTATTAATTTTCAAATTTAAATTAAATTATAATTATTTGAGAATAATGTTAATTAATTATTAATTATTAATTATTAATTTTTAATTTTATATTATAATTTTTATTAATAATATTAGATAACATGACAGTAATATTAAAAATATCTGATTAATACAAATAATATAATAATTTTTAAATAAAACCCTCCCTTCCTCTCCCAAATCCCCAACCCACAAACTCCCGAAACCCTCACGACTAGAAGCCAGGAAGTCGCGAAGGGAGCCGCTGGAGAAGGCATCGCCGAAACCAACAGTGTGTGAAGAAGAAGTGGAGTTCGTGAGACTTTCTCAGTAGATTCTTCTCTCTCAGATCTCTCTCTTCGGTGATCGCCGCCGACTCTTGTCGCGCACTGCGAAACTTCCTAAAGATCATGGAACATACTGGGAATGGTAATAATCCATAATTTTTCAATCCCTCTTATTGATTTTTTCGTCTCATTCATCTTTCTACATTATTATAAACTCTATTTTTTTCCATCAACAACACGATCGGAAATCAACTTCTTCTCCGACAAAGCGAAGGTCTTTGTAGCTGGACCGACTAGTTGGTTCCGCTCTCCTCCGCTCGTTTCTTTAGGCTTCACAAACCTCCTCGTCCGCTCGCGCGGAGCTTGATCTTACCGTCGGTCACGAAGTCGAGTCCTTCTTTCTTTGCCGAGCTCCTTCACGTTATCCTCTGCTAAGGTCGGTGGCATCCACGCTAACTCCACTTTCCCGCATATTTCATCACCGTTAACCTCCGATTGATAGCGTCATCAGCGCAGCCTGCGGATCATCCGAGCTTCTTTTCCTTGGCTCCTCTTGCATCTATCGAAATTAGCCCATACCGAGTCAGCTTCTCTCTGGTCCACTTGAACCTACCAGCGAGTGGTATGCCATCGCCAAGATCGGGCATCAAGATGTGTCAAGCTCATCGAATACAATACTCACGGGATGCCATCTCGCAATGCCCACTAATCTATATGGACCTAATGACAACTTTCATCCGGAGAACTCTCATGTTTTACCACCTTGCGCCATTCCATGAGGCTAAGGTCAATGAGGCGAAAGAGGTGGTGGTATGGGGCACTGGTTCACCACTAAGGGAATTTCTTCATGTAGATGATCTTGCCGATGCTGTGCTTTTCTTAATGGACATGTATTCAGGGCTGGATCATGTGAATGTGGGGAGTGAGAGGTGAGCATAAAAGACTGAGTTAGTGAAAGAGGTGGTTGGATTCAAAAGGCGTTAGTATGGGATACCACAAAACCTGATGGAACACCAAGAAAGCTGATGGATAATTCTATGTTGGCAGCAATGGGATGGGAGCCAAGGATCGAATTAAAGGATGGACTCGTGGAGACATACAGGTGGTACTTGGAGAATGTTAAAGCGGCAATGATGCAGTAATGTTAACCTTCATCTCCATCCTTGCATCATCATCAAATTGTTTTTTTTTTCTGCGGTTTCATTTGTACTTTAATTCTATTGTTTTTGTTATTCATTGAGCTTCCTATGCCCGGTGACTATGTGCTTTTCTCTTTTGAAGGATCTAAGAGCTATACAAGGGATTGAATAATCTAAAGTGTGTTATTTAAATTAACATTTTTTAGATGTTGATCATCATTGATTGCCTGATAACATACTTTGTTAAATTCAGTGTCCATTTTCCATGTTTTTTCATGCTTGGAGAATTATGGGTGTTTAATATTGGTTTTGAGGCTGGAAAGCGTGGTCTTTTTCATCCAATTTGTGCTCTTCATTGGTCAGCAATTTTTTTGATTTGACTGCTTCTTTTTCATTCTATTCATTATGATTCATGGGGTGTTTGGTGTGTCCCTCTCTATGGCGTGTTTCTCTCCACCTTATTCTTATTCTTGCAAATAGTTATCACTCTTGGCTCAGATACTTTAATAGGTTGTTTGGTTTCAAGTATTTATAATTTAAGAGTATGTTAAATGCAATGTGAAGTTAAATTCAAGATATCATTTTTTTTTTTTTATTTGGTTTGAAGTAAAATGAATCTAAATAAAAAAAATAAATGAACCTAGATCATCACATAGAGAGGAATTAGCATTGCTTGTGGTGAGCTTCGATCGAGCGATCGAGGCAGAGGTCTTGGCACTAGTGTTATAGATAGGGGTGTGCACTAGTCGGTTCAAAGCGAAAAATCGAACCGAACCGTTATTTGTGTTTGGTTTGGTTTTAAATCTCACAATTAGGTTTTTTGATTGTAAATGTCAGTTATTACATTTTGGTTGATTCTTTTAAAAAAAGATTGGTTAAGCGAATAAATCAAAATTAGTTAAAAGTCAAATATAAACATATAATTTTGTTAGTAAATACTTAACCTTTTATATAGATTTCTGATTTCAAATTAACTAAGCAATTTTTAATATATAAAATTTATGAAATTATTTTAATTAATTAGTTCATTAAAAATATTTTTTGTAAAACAATTTATATATTATTCGATTTAACCTAAAACCGAACCAAATAAATCGACTTATAGCTCGGTTTTATATGTTATTTGGATGATTTGGTTATTTAAAATTATTTGATTCGATTCGTTTGGTTTCACAAAAAATTTGACCGTATCGACCGAATGCTCACCCTTAGATGTAGAGGCAGAGCCATAGGTGTTGGCGATGGTGTTGTGGAGGTGTAGGTTGTGGTCAAGCAAGCGATGACTAGCACCTTAGAGAGATGACATCAAGTGTTCTTGGCGTCAAAAGACGTCTACGGAGGTTACAAGGCCATTGGCATCATGGAGAAAGGATGTGTGTGCGTGTTCTCATGATGTGGTGTATTTTGAATTCAGATTTGGACAAATTCTAAGTACCTTAAAATGAAGGGGGGATCTTCTCCTTGATTGGAAGACCACTTAGAACCTCATACTTGGGTTGCTAGGAAGATGCTGATATCTCTATCATCTGATTCCACTATAATGGGATTCTTTTGACCCAACTTCTCCTATCAGCCATTACATTTCTCAACGCTCTTCCAATTATTTTTCTTCTTCTTATGATTGATTCATTGAAATAAGTAAATGCATTACATTCTGTTGGACTCCTGAGCTTATTGGATTTAACTCAGTTTGATATCACACTTTCTAAGGTGTTTTTTATCATGATTTGCATAGTTTTAACAACTGATTTGATGGTATTTATATTGTTTGATCTCTTTGATTGGTCTCATTTGGAGTTTTTAGCTTCTTTAATAGGATTTCTTAAGCCTATTGATTGACTCTGTACTCCCATCTTATGAGAATTGCTTGTTCTTGAGTACTCTTAGTTAAGATGATGGGGATCAAATATATTTTGTGCTTTTTTCCTCTTTTTTTTGTCATTTTATATGCAAGGATGGTTCAATTTTTATTTTGATCATAGCATGAATGATATTTTCTATAGCTGTTCTTAATTTTTATTTTTCAATTTTGATTTTTCATGCAAGTTTTTTTATTTTATTTTGGAACTGTGTATGATTGATTTTTTTTTTTGCATCATATAGGTAGCCATGAAAAGTAATTTTACTGATTTTCACAAATCAATCACCCAATATTTATTATTTAATCATCTTTCTTATATTTAGAATTATCAGATCCATATATTTGCAAGTGTGATGATCAAATTATTGAAAATTTTATAAAATTGAAAAATATATTTCATTCTTTTTTTATGAATTTTAATATCTGAATGTTAATTTGAAAAATTGAGATTGAAGATTATTGATTTGCACACACACACACACACACACACACACATATATATATATATATATATATATATATATATATATATATATATATATATATATATATATATATATATATATATATATATATAAGAATTGGTGATTGTGTATATACAAATTCTTTTTTTTTTCTAAAATTTTATTTATGTAGGCTTGATTTTGGCTGCATTATTTAGCCTACTCTTTAGACCATGAAAAGTTCTACATTTTATAAATTTTAATTTTTTTTCAATTGAAGCCTACTAGAGCTTTAGTTTTATTATTATTATTTTTAATGATTTTGGTGTGACACAGATGAAGTGTTAGGTTCTGCATGTTATAGATGTCAGTGTCATGTTGTAAATTAGTAATTTTTGTGAATAAATTGTTTATAGTCTATGTGTTTAATTTAATGTTTAGAGGATTATGTGCATGAAAAACATTTACATTATGACTTATGATCATGTTGCTATTTTCTATGTTTTAGTATTGTACATTGAATGATGATAAAGTAATTTATGGCAAGGTGTTAGTGTGCTTATGATTTGACATATGTTAAGAAAGGTAGAGGTAGATCTAAATGGAGACGAAAGATTCATGTAGTCGACTCCACTTAGTGGAATATAACTTAGATATTTCATCTGTAAAATATGAACTTAGATATTTTATATGATTAGAGTGATATTTAATGATTATTGTCTAATTGTATCAAATTAAAATTTTATCATGGTTTAGACAATTAGATCGTATTCATCGGTTCAATCAATCGATTGAGGATCCTTAATCTGTTCAGCTCATAATTTAAAATCGATTTTGTAGTGATCGGATCGATATGTCGAGGAACTAGTTATGATTTGGTTGAACCGCTTGATTTATAATATGAGTAAAGTATTATCATTTATTTATGAATAAAATTAATCTTGATATAAATAATTTAGAGGTTAAATTTATTAAATAAACTATAAAATTATAAAAATTGCTTCACTATGAAATAAGAGATTAATTATTTAAATGTATAAGGTGTTTAAATTTTTAAGTATAGGAGATTTTTTTATATGATTTATATTTAAATAATTTTAATATTTATCTTATCATTTGGTTGAATTTTTAATTCTAGAAACCTTTTTTTTTCATGACATTCGATTTGATTTTTGAAACTTTTAAAAACATATATAATCTTAGATGTTCATTTAAATTTGATCTCATTTAAGCTTATTCTTAACTAAGCCACTCCTACATCTCAAAATAAAAAATAATCTAAAAAACCTCTAAAACTTTTCGAGCATTTAAATGTTGCTCCTCAACTTTATCTATTATTTGCATAAATTGCAATTTTTTTGAAAAATTTAATTTTAATATTTTAAAAATAAGGTAATAATTTATAATCTTTAGCCAAATAAAAAGCAAGTAGTTAATGTTTGCGACGATAGTGCGATCGCACCTCACTGAAGTTATCGTTTAGAAAATTGCGATGCGAGTTCGTTTTGCAGTGCGATACAGTGAAAAATTGTGTTTCTCAATTGAATTTTGTCATCGTGGAATGGCTGTTAGAAAGCTATGATTGATTTTTTTTAAATAAAAAGAGTTTATAATATCTATTATAATTTTTAAGATAGCAGCTTATTTTGCAACAATTTTATTATAATTTTTAAGATAACTATAGCTACTTCAAATATACCTTTAGGGTCAAATTGGGATAGTTACATATGTATAAAAAAACAATTATTATATGTTGCAGGAGAAATTATAATTAGTATATAAAATTATTTTTATTTTATAAAAATTAAATCTTAACTTTATGATCATTATCATAAATAATTATATCAGATTAAAAAATATAATTTTTTTATCTCAAAAATTTTTAAATAAAATTAAAATATATCTAAAATATAATTCTCAAATAATATAGTGATAAACTTTCGCATTAATAAGATAAATTATAAATCTTAAATTAACTTTTGTGATTTTCAATAAAATAAAATATCGTAAATATTTTTATAATTTCAAAAAATATTTATTTTCATCAAATTATATTTGTATTTTTTCTGAATATTTTTTATCTAAAATATTAATATTCAAAATTGTATATTGGGTGTACTTTTCGGATTTCCCGTCATCTTCGTCATTATTTCAACAAACAAAATAAAAATGAGGCTATATTCTTTTTCGTTTCCTTGCGAAGGTTAGGCGAGATGGAGTAAAATCAGCTCCATTTTTCCGCCCTCGCCAGCGCTCTCACAGTTCGCCGGTGAAGACTCATCGAATCCTCGCTTGGATTAGACCACCAAGGTATCGCCGGCGAGTCGGTACGTCGGTCGTGTCACGGCGGCAGCGTCGCCTTCTTGCTAAGGTACTTGTGTTGTTCCTCTCAACCTCCGATGCTAGGCTTTTACCTATGATAGGGTTATAATCAGGAATGCCGCTTTTCTTTAGTTTAACTTTTTTTTCTTGATCTGAATCTGATGCTTGGATTGGCATTTGAAATTGAGCTGGAATTGGTTATGTGAGGGATTTAGTCACATTGCATTGCTAATTTAATCTTTTTTTTGAGATTTATATATATAATGGTGTTTATGTAGTGGATCACACGCGTTGATCCTTAACGTGTATTGGTGTTTAGTTTTACGTGGATGTTCATTCTGGGTAGGGTTTTTTATTGTCATTGTTATAAGAGTACTTTGAAATTGAGCTATTGTGTAAAACAGAGTTTCCTTCATAGGACAAACGCAGGTTTTTGTTAGAGAATTGTTGTTGATTCTTTCGCCATGTCTTTATTCATTATAAAAGATTTGAGATATATGGGATGAGGATATATATATATATTGTTTCGAGAAGACCTGTACGTGAATGATCTATTGTAAAGTTAGTACACGTTTTCTTTTCTTTTATTGAGGGAGGGAATGAATTTCACTATCCTTTGACAACTTTTCCATGAGAATTTACAGGTTATGCTTGGATACATGGGAATTTGATTGAAGAAATGAAAATAAGGTTGAAAAGTTCATATTAATGGATACAAATTCATAAATCTACCAATACGTGATTATAATTTCTTTTCATTTCCTTCAATCCAAACAAGGTCATAGTATTTGTAGACTCATGGTGGTATAGCAAACCACTTATAAAGAGAAAAATGTAATGTGATGGGCATTGGTGCAAAGTGTATATTTGACTTGCAAGTCTCATTGTCTTGCTTATATGCAAATTTTTGTACTCAGATTGTGCCTTAACTCTTATTGCCCCATCAATAATAAAGCTATCAAATTTTAGTATCTCATTGACAATGAAATTTGTGAAATTATTGCTATGGTATGGAGGCATTTAAATTGGGCATGAATTAATCTAAGTCACAATCAAAACCAAAGTGGGATTAACCAAATTTGATCTTGATTCTGTTAAATTAATGTGCAACCTAGTTTGTTATCAGCTACGCTCAACCTATCTCTACTGTTCCAACAAACTCCCCCTTTCCCTTTGAGCAATCTAAGAGCATGGTAGAATTTTAATAAATGTTATCCTGAGAAGATGAAGTTCTCTTCTATTCAAATTTAATAGTGGCCTTGTTATCAATGGCTGCATGGAATAGGAGCAAAATGCCTATTGAAATGATCATGGAGATGAGGAGCCAAACTTCCACTCACCTATGTGCTACTAATACCTTCTTTATGATTCAATCATCTCTATATTCAATCTACTACCACTTCATCTCAGTGCGATTTTTAACTAAAAATGCATGAAAAGTAGGTGCTAGAATTAAAAGTGCGATAGAAAGGATGATTGGTTTGATAACGGAAGAGTTTGAACATTGGGTTCAATGGCATGTGATATCTGTGTCATTGACTCATTGTGGATGCGGATGCGAGTAGTGTCAACATTGGAGACGGATGAATATGATTGGTAACAAAAATGATGGTTAGTTGATAAGTGAGATTGATAATGATATAAGTGATATTGCTAGAGATGACATTAACAGTTGAGGGGGTTGGTGGTACTTAGAAAGGACTAGTGGAAGTGTTGATGATGGAGAAGGATGGGGATGGTGTAGCAATGTTTATTATATAGGATAAAGTCAGATTGATGTAGAATGTTGACAAAGGTATTAGATATTCAGAGGGGTTGTGGTGGTGATGGCAATGTGGATGAGGTTTTACTAAGAGTGTAGGAGGAGATGAGAGAGTTATGGATGTAGAATTGATTAGAAGTTTTGTTGGGTTTAAACAGATTGAAGTTTTGATATAAATTGTTTAAGCAAATGCGAAAGTAGATATCATAAGCTACAAAGAAAGGTCGAACACCAATAGATGACATTACATAAAAATGAAGAAACATAGTGATAGTGCTTACATGGAGAAAGGTGGAGATGCACTAGCAATAAAACATAATATTTAAAAAAATACCACTACCTTAATCTACGTTTATGTGGTATGACATTAATTCCTGGCATATAGTGATTTGAAGCTTGAAAGGGTAGTTCTAGACAATGTTATGCTATGCCTTTATCAATTGTATTCCACGCCACATGTGTCATGGTCGCTTGACTAGTTTATGCCATGATGTTCTAGGTTTGTTGTGGTAGCATTGATTTTGGCACCCATTGCTACATTGTATATTGTGGTATCGAGGACACAAATTTGATGTCACTACAAGAGGAGCTACTGGAAAGAATTATGATGGCATATGTGGCTATGCATGGTATCCCTATGCTTCCCCGCTCCAAAACCATCTTGAATGATAGCCACTGTGTGTGGGAAGGTGTATTGCTTGAGCCTGTAGTATCTGCACAAGTAGATGGCCCTAGTTCATGAGCTCTAGAGGGAGAGACCTATGGATTGATGAGTAAGCAATATGAATCCTATGTATCAATGAGGTCACAACAAAAGGAGGAAAAAAATTGAAGTTTTGGTGAGTGTACTGTCCCATTTGGTGGAAATTATGTGAGGATTCAGAATTTGTGTGACATCATTTGAGGGTAATGTGATTGAAATTAGAGTTAGGTGATTTGAATACGTACAATGAAGGATAAAAAAATGTGTTTGTTAAACGAGTTGACAAAATTAGTATCGAAATTATGAACGTAGAATTGATTTACACCATATATAACATTCAACAAGAATAAATGAAAAGTGAGGGTTATAATGCTAACCCCAACATATTTGGGCTGATGATGATGATGCCAATTATAATTATTTTGTTACATTTTTTCTTTGTAGGAGAGTATGTTATTATCATATTAGGATTTATTTAGAGGAATAGGCGAACGGTCTTCTAAAATTTGGTTGTCTGTTCAGTGCCCTATATAGCAAGGACCTATGTGAATTTACTTTATATTTATTTTACTAGGGCATAGGTTAATGAATTGTATTATTGTTTATTTTTTTTGAATAAAACTAATGATGATGATAACTTGTTGTCGGTAGTAGATAAAATATGCCTGTTTGGATGAATATTAAAGTTAAGCTAATTCAACTAATTTAATGATTATGGATGTTTGATGCACCTATTGTAAAATTATTTGATATCTTGGTTGGTATTTGTTATTTTTCATCACTAATGCATCTGTTGCGGTCCCACTATGTACTATTGGAGCCTAAAAATTCAGCTTCGTTGTTCTTGTAACCATGGGTGCTGTCTAAATCGTGCAGACAAAAAGATGCTTAGCTTTCATTTATTATTATCTCAATGGAAAATTTACATGCATAACAGACAATTTTTATGCATTTATATATCTAACACTTAAAGTTTGATGTTTATAAATATAACACTTATGTTATGCATGAAAATGTATATTTTATTTTAAAAAAATTGATGATGGTGATATTTTTGATATAATATTAAATATTTGAGTGTTTTATGTAAATATTAAAATTTAGGTGTTAGATATATAAATATATAAGAATTGTGTTATGTATGTAAATATAAGAATTTGAACAACTCTTATTATCATAAACAAAGTAGAAGGCCTTTATTTTTCTCTCATTCCAATGAAATGGTCTTGTTTTGTCACAGGTGTAAACGGCCAAGCAGCCATGAGCCATGGACAAATTCAGTGTTGTTGATCAGGTTTTATCTTATTGAGGTAAAAGCTGTTCAATCACTATTCTGAAATCTGAGGTTTACATTTGATAATAATGGCTCATTGTGAAGGGTTTTTACTATTTATTTTTTTGATGGCTCATTGTGAAAGTTAATTGATTTGTAAAAAGATAGATACATTTCGAACTCTTCTCTCTTCGGTCTCTCTTCAGTGATCTCCCACCTTGCATCATCTAAAATCATGGAACATACTGGGAATGGTAATAATCGATAATTTTGCAACCCCTCTTACTGATTTCTTCGTCTCATCCATCTTTCTACATTATTGTAAACTCTGATATTTTCTTCCATCAGAAACACGATCGCCGGAAATCAACTTCTTCTCCGACAAGTCAGCGAAGGTCTTTGTAGCTGGGCACCGCGGGCTAGTTGGTTCCTCCTCCGCCTCGTTTCTTTAGGCTTCACAAACCTCCTCGTCGCTCACATGCGGAGCTTGATCTTACCCGTCGGTCAAGTCGAGTCCTTCTTTTCTTTGCCGAGCTCGCCCACGTTATCCTCGCGCTAAGGTTGGTGGCATCCACGCTAACTCCACTTTCCCCGCAGATTTCATTACCGTTAACCTCCAGTTGATAGCGTCATCGCGCAGCCTACCCGGATCTGTCCGGAAGCTTCTTTTCCTTGGCTCCTCTTGCATCTATCCGAAACTCGCCCTGCAGCCCATACCAGAGTCTGCGCTTCTCTCCGGTCTACTTGAACCTACCAACGAGTGGTATGCCATCGCCAAGATTGCTGGCATCAAGATGTGTCAAGCTCATCGAATACAATACTCCTGGGATGCCATCTCGCAATGCCCACTAATCTATATGGACCTAATGACAACTTTCATCCGAGAACTCTCATGTTTTACCAGCCTTACTTTCGATTCCATGAGGCTAAGGTCAATGAGCTAAAGAGGTGGTGGTATGGGGACCGGTTCACCACTAAGGGAGTTTCTTCATGTAGATGATCTTGCGGATCTGTGCTTTTCTTAATAGACAGGTCTGGATCATGTGAATGTGGGAGTGGGCGAGGTGAGCATAAAAGGCTGAGTTAGTGAAAGAGGTGGTTGGATTCAAGGGAGGCGTTAGTATGGGATACCACAAAACCTGATGGAACACCAAGAAAACGATGGATAATTCTATGTTGGCAGCAATGGGATGGGAGCCAAGGATCGAATTGAAGGATGGACTCGTGGAGACTTACAGGTGGTACTTGGAGAATGTTGAGAAGCAGCAATGATGCAATAATGTTAACCTTCATCTGCATCTTTCCATCATTATCAAAAAATTTTTTTTTTCTGCAGTTTCATTTGTACTTCAATTCTATTGTTTTTGTTATTCATTGAGCTTCCT
The DNA here is from genome assembly GCA_021442155.1 of Cymbidium sinense. NCBI lineage: Eukaryota > Viridiplantae > Streptophyta > Magnoliopsida > Asparagales > Orchidaceae > Cymbidium > Cymbidium sinense. The sequence goes on from CM038216.1 coordinate 190,939,491, forward strand.
ATTCCCGGCAACTATGTGTTTTTCTCTGTTTTGAAGGATCTAAGAGCTATACAAGGGATTGAATAATCTAAAGTGTGTTATTTAAATTAATATTTTTTAGATGTTGATCATCATTGATTGTATGATAACATACTTTGTTAAATTCAGTGTCCATTTTCCATGTTTTTTCATGCTTGGAGAATTATGGGTGTTTAATATTGGTTTTGAGGCCCGAAAGTGTTGGTCTTTTTCATCCAATTTATGCTTTTCATTGGTCAGCAATTTTTTGATTATTTGCTTCTTTTCATTCTCTTCATTATGGTTCATGGAGTGTTTGTGTGTCCCTCTCTATGGTGTGTTTCTCTCCACCTTATTCTTATTATTGCTAATAGTTATCACTCTTGGCTCAAATACTTTAATAGGTTGTTTGGTTTCACGTATTCATAATTTAAGAGCATGTTAAATGCAATGTGGAGTTAAATAAATCCAAGAGATCATTTTCTTATGTTTGGTTTGAAGTAAAATGAATCTAAATAAATAAATTAATGAACCTAGATCACCACATAGAGAGGAATTAGCATTGCTTGTGGTGAGCTTCGATCGAGCGATCGAGGCAGAGGTCTTGGCACTAGTAGAGGCAAAGCCGTAGGTGTTGGCGTTGGTGTTGTGGAGGTGTAGGTTGTGATCAAACAGATGACTAGTGATCGCGAGAAGAGATGACATCAAGTGTTCTTGGCGTCATAGGCGTCACTCTGGAGGTTACAAGGCCATTGGCATCATGGAGAAAGGATGTGTTGCGTGTTCTCATGATGTGGTGTATTTGGAATTTGGACAAAAATTTAAAATTCTAAGTCTTCTTGATTGGAAGACCAGCTACTTCATAGAACCCCATAACTTGTGCTATGAGGAAGTTCTCGAGACATACAGATTTTACTCTAATGGGATTCTTCTGACCCAACTTCTCCTATCAGCCATTACTTTTCTCAACGCTCTTCCAATTATTTTTCTTCTTCTTATATGATTCGATTGAAATAAGTAAATAGCATTACATTACATTGTTTGAGCTTTTTATATCACACTTTCTAAGGTGTTTTTATCATGATTTGCATAGTTTTAACAATTGATTTGATGGTATTTATATTGTTTCAGATCTCTTCTTATTCTGGTCTCATTTGGAGTTTTTAGCTTCTTTAATAGGATTTCTTAAGCCTATTGATTGACTACTGTACTCCCATCTTATGAGAATTGCTTGTTAACTCTTGAGGACTCTTAGTTAAGATGATGGGGATCAACCATATCAGATTTTGTGCTCTTTTTTTCCTCTTTTTTTTGTCATTTTATGTGCAAGGATGGTTCAATTTTTTATTTTGATCATAGCATGAATGATATTTTTCTATAGTTGTTCTTAATTTTTATTTTTCAATTTTGATTTTTTCATGCAAGTTTTTTTATTTTATTTTGGAAGTGTGTATGATTGATTCTTTTTGGCTGCATCATATAGGTAGCCATGAAAAGTAATTTTTTTTTTTACTGATTTGTACAAATCAATCACCCAATTTATATGTATTTATTATTTAATCATCTTTCTTATGTTTAGAACTATGAGATTTATATATTCGCACGTGTCATGATCAAATCATTAAAAATTTTATAAAATTGAAAAATATATTTCATTCTTTTGTTATGAATTTTAATATCTGAATGTCAATTTGAAAAATTGAGATTGAAGGCGATTGATTTGCCTATATATATAAAAGAATTGGGTGATTGTATATATATAAATTCTTTTTTTTTTCTAAAATTTTATTTATGTATGCTTGATTTTGGCTGCATTATTTAGCCTACTCTTTAGATCATGAACAGTTCTACTTTTTATAAATTTTAAATTTTTTTCAATTGAAGCCTACTATGAGAGCTTTAGTTTATTATTATTATTATTATTATTATTATTATTTAATGATTTTGTGTGACACAGATGAAGTGTTAGGTTCTGCATGCTATAGATGTCAGTGTCAATGTTGTAAATTAGTAATTTTGTGTGTTGAATAAATTGTTTATAGTCTATGTGTTTAATTTAATGTTTAGAGGATTATGTGCATGAAAAACATTTAAATTATGACTTATGATCATGTTGCTATTTTCTATGTTTTAGTTTTGTACATTGAATGATGATAAAGTAATTTATGGCAAGATTGAAGGTTGTGTGTCTCTTATGATTTTGTCATATTTAAGAAAGGTAGATCTTAGACAAGGATTCATAATTTTTTAAAATATAACTTAGATTAAATATAAACTTAGATATTTTTTTAAATAGAAAAATATTTTTATTCAATATATCCTTAATCTGTTTAGCTCATAGTTCAAAATTGATTTTGTAGTGATTGGTTCGGTATGTGGACGAACTAGTTATGTTTTTGTTGAGCCGCTTGATTTATAATATGAGTAAAGTATTATCATTTATTTATGAATAAAATTAATCTTGATATAAATAATTTAGAGGTTAAATTTATTAAATAAACTATAGAATTATAAATTGCTTCACTATGAAATAAGAGATTAATTATTTAAATGTATAATGTTTAAATTTTTTTAATAGGAGATTTTATATGATTTATATTTAAATAATTTTAATATTTATCTTATCATTTGATTGAATTTTTAATTCTAAAATTTTATTTGTTTTCATAACATTCGATTTGATTTTTGAAACTTTAAAAAACATATATAATATTAGACTTTCACATTAATAAGATAATTTATAAAACTTAAATTAACTTTTGTAAATTTCAATAAAATAAAATATCGCATAAATATTTTCATAATTTTAAAAAATATTTATTTTCAACAAATTATATTTGTATTTTTTTCTGAATATTTTTTATCTAAAAATATTAATATTTAAAATTCGTTGTATATTGGGTAGGTCAGTCGGCACTCGGATTTCCTTTACAGCTCATCTTCGACATTATTCCAACTGTCCCAACAAACAAAAATAAAAATAAGGATAAGTTCTTCTTCGTTTCCTAGCGAAGGTTAGGCGAGATGGAGTAAAATTAGCTCCATTTTTCCACAGCTCACGGCGAAGACTCATCAAATCCACGCTTGGATTATTACCAAGGGATCACGCCAGGCGGTACGCCGGTTACGGGCGGCGTCGGCTTCTTGCTAAGGTACTTGTGGTGTTCCTCTCAACCTCCGATGCTAGGCTTTTACCTTATGATAGGGTTATAATCTGGGAATGCCAGTTTTCTTTCGTTTAACTTTTTTTTCTTGATCTGTGAATCTGAACGCTTGGATTGGCATTTGAAATTGAGCTGGAATTCGGTTATGTGAGGGATTTCGTCACATTGCATTGCTAATTTTATCTTTTTTAAGGAGTTTATTTATATATATAATGGTGTTTATGTAGTGGATCACACGTTGATCCTTAACGTGTATTGGTGTTTAGTTTTACGTGGATGTTCATTCCGGGTAGGTTTTTTATTGTCATTATTATAAGAGTACTTTGAAATTGAGCTATTGCGTAAAACAGAGTTTCCTTCATAGGACAAAAGCAGGTTTTTGTTAGAGAATTGTTGTTGACTCTTTCTCCATGTCTTTATTCATTATAAAAGATTTGAGATATATGGGATGAGGATATATATATGTGGTTTTGAGAAGGCCTGTACGTGAATGATCTATTGTAAAGTTAGTACACGTTTTCTTTTCTTTTATTGAGGGAGGGAATGAATTTCACTATCCTTTGACAACTTATCCATGAGAATTTACAGGTTATGTTTGGATACATGGGAATTTGAGTGAAGAAATGAAAATAAGGTTGAAAAGTTCATATTAATGGATACAAATTCATAAATCTACCAATACGTGATTATAATTTCTTTTCATTTCCTTCAATCCAAACAAGGTCATAGTATTTGTAGACTCATGGTGGTATAGCAAACCACTTATAAAGAGAAAAATGTAATGTGATGGGTATTGGTGCTAAGTGCATATTTGACTTGCAAGTCTCATTGTCTTGCTAATATGCAACTTTTTGTACTCAGATTATGCCTTAACTCTTATTGCCCCATCAATAATAAAGCTATCAAATTTCAGTATCTCATTGACAATGAAATTTGTGAAATTATTGCTATGGTATGGAGACATTTAAATTGGGCATGAATTGATCTAAGTTACAATGAAAACCAAACTGGGATTAACCAAATTTGATCTTGATTCTGTTAAATTAATGTGCAACCTAGTTTGTTATCAGCTACGCCCAACCTATCTCTACTGTTCCAACAAACTCCCGCTTTCCCTTTGAGCAATCTAAGAGCATGATAGGATTTTAATAAATGTTATCCTGAGAAGCTGAAGTTCTCTTCTATTCAAATTTAATGGTGGCCTTGTTATCAATGGCTACATGGAATAGGAGCAAAATACCTATTGAAATGATCATGGAGATGAGGAGCCAAACTTCCACTCACCTATGTGCTACTAATACCTTCTTTATGATTCAATCATCTCTATATTCAATCTACTACCACTTCATCTCAGTGCGATTTTTAACTAAAAATGCATGAAAAGTAGGTGCTAGAATTAAAAGTGTGATAGAAAAGATGATTGGTTTGATAACGGAAGAGTTTGAACATTGGGTTCAATGGCATGTGATATTTGTGTCATTGACTCATTGTGGGTGCAGATGCGAGAAGTGTCAACATTGGAGATAGATGAATATGATTGGTAACAAAAATCATGGTTAGTTGATAAGTGAGAATGATAATGATATAAGTGATATCGCTAGAGATGGCATTAGTTGAGGGGGTTGGTGGTACTTATAAAGGACTAGTCGAAGTGTTGATGATGGAGAAGGATGGAGATGGTGTAGCAATGTTTACATAGTAAGGGATAAAGTCAGATTGATGTAGAATGTTGACAAAGGTATTAGATATTCAGAGGGGTTGTGGTGGTGATGGCAATGTGGTGGATGAGGTTTGCTGCTAAGAGTGTAGGTGGAGATGAGAGAGTTATGGATGTAAAATTGATTAGAAGTTTTGTTGGGTTTAAACAGATTGAAGTTTTGATATAAATTGTTTAATCAAATCAAAAGTAGAGATCATAAGCTACAAAGAAAGGTGAACACCAATAGATGGCATTACATAAAATGAAGAAACATAGTGATAGTGCTTACACGGAGAAAGGTGGAGATGCACTAGCAATAAAGCATAATATTTAAAAAATACCACTACCTTAATCGTCATGTGGTATGACATTAATTCTGGCATATAGTGATTTGAAGCTTGAAAGGGTAGTTCTGTAGACAATGTTATGCTATGCCTTTATCAATTGTATGCCACAAGTGTCATGGTCGTTTGACTAGTTTATGCCATGATCTAGGTTTGTTGTGGTAGCATTGATTTTGGCACCCATTGCTACATTGTATATTGGTATCGAGGACACAAAATTTGATGTCACTACAAGAGGAGTTACTTGGAAAGAATTATGATGGCATATGTGGCTATGCATGGTATCCCTATGCTTCCCCGCTACAAAACCATGTTGATAGCTGTGTGGGAAGGTGTATTGCTTGAGCCTAGTATGCACAAGTAGATGGTCCTAGTTCATGAGCTCTAGAGAGAGACCTATGGATTGATGAGTAAGCAATATGAATCCTATGTATCAATGAGGTCAACAAAAGGAGGAAAATAATTGAAATTTTGGTGAGTGTAATGTCCCATTTGGTGGAAATTATGTGAGGATTCAGAATTTGTGTGATATCATTTGAGGGTAATGTGATTGAAATTAGAGTTAGGTGATTTGAATACGTACAATGAGGGATAAAAAAATGTTTGTTAAACGAGTTGACAAAATTAGTATCAAAATTATGAACGAAGAATTGATTTATGCCATATATAACTTTCAACAAGAATAAATGAAAAGTGAGGGTTTATAATGCTAACCCCCACATATTTGGGCTAATGATGATGATGTCAATTCTAATTATTTTGATACTTTTTTTCTTTGAAGGAGAGTATGTTATTATCATATTAGGATTTATTTAGAGGAATAGAATTCTTCTAAAATTTGGTTGTTCTGCCCTATTGCAAGGACCTATGTGGATTTACTTTATATTTATTTTACTAGGGCATAGGTTAATGAATTGTATTATTGTTCATTTTTTGGAATAAAACTAATGATGATAACTTGTTGTTAGTAGATAAAATATGCCTGTTTGGATGAATATTAAAGTTAAGCTAATTCAAACTAATTTAATGATTATGGATGTTTGATGCACCTATTGTAAAATTATTTGAAATCTTGGTTGGTATTTGCTATTTTTCATCACTAATGCATCTGCTATCCCACTATGTACTCTTGGAGCCTAGAAATTCAGCTTGTTCTTGTAACCATGGTGCTGTCCAAATCTTGATAAAAAAGATGTTTAGCTTTCATTTATTATTATCTCAATGGAAAATTTACATGCATAAGACAATTTTATGCATTTATATATATCTAACACCTAAGTTTGATGTTTACAAATATAACACTTATGTTATGCATGAAAAGGTAAATTTTATTTTAAAAAAACTGATGATGGTGATATTTTTGATATAATATTAAATATTTGAGTGTTATTTATATAAATATTAAAATTTAGGTGTTAGATAGGTAAATATATAAGAATTGTGTCCTATGTATGTAATTCCCCTCTGTAGTTTTGTTGAGGATTAAAAAAAACTCATTGTTTGAACTGATCAAGTCAACCAACATGTATTTTAAATTTAATTTATAAGCTAGTTGAATATGAGCAATCCTTTGTTTGATCATGTTTGGCTTCTTTAGCTAGAAAAAAAATCACACACGCATATATACACATAATGATAATAGCAAGTATGGCTAAGTGATAAGAGCTTTTGGATTATTGTTTTTTCAAGCTATTTTGAGTCATTTCAAACAATACGAATGCTAACAATTGAAATTTCAAACTATTTCGAATACGAATAGAGTAATTTCTGAATGAGAACACAAGCATAGGCTCAACTCGCTTAAACTCATTTACAACTTTATTGAGGAGAACCCCCATGAGCTATAAAATACTTCCACCATGATTATTAGATATTGCTGGTCGTGTAAATTGCTGGAAAGATTGATGTGATCTGAACATTTTTCTCTTTTCATTTCTGTTGTCTTTAAGGAAATTTATATTATGTTAGTTGCAATATGGGATTTGAACAAGAAGATAATTATGTGATGCAATACCATCCTATGAGGGTTTTATGTGCAATTGCTTATGACCTTATTTTAGAATGTATCTCTAGAATGGTAGAATTCTTGTGGAGCTTAGTTTTTTTCTAAATAGAAACCCACTACACATTTAATTTGGTAGACCTACCTTGTTACATTACAAATATTTTGGGAATTTTTTCACACTGTTAGCTACTTGAAGTATTTTTTTATAATAAATGATGCACCATCTTATATTATTTGCATTGAAATTAGGACTATAATTCTCTACAATAAAAATCATGGTGCAATCACCAATGTAGCCTTAGAACTCTTTGTTTGCCTTTGTGCATTGATCTTCTCTACTTTTTGTTCATTTTCACTCTGCGTTTGAATAAGTTTCTCCTATTTACCAACATTTGCAACAAACTATTTTACTTGATCATTATTATTCTCATTGTGGTCGATCGCGTCATTTCATAAAACTAGTCGATATCATCATCATCTTCATCATCATCATGGTTCTTGACCTTACATCTCCGGAAGTCTCAAAACCACCCATTATCCTCCTCGTCGCCCTCGCCCAAAAGGCACCGAGATGAGTCGGGAAGCTGGTCCATTCTTGTCGAGCGGCATCGTTACCTCTTGACCATGCTGGCCTTGTTGGCATTCCTCTGCACCATCTACCTCTATTTTCTTGACATTAGGTGCTTGATTCATGCTCACGGGCCAATAGTGCGAGAGACCTTGTGCATGTAAAGGCGGTGCCAAGGAAGGAAAGTTGAAGCTTTTAGTTCTTGTTCTTGTGAGAACTTAAACCTATTATAAATAAACTTTTTAGAATGCTTATTTCATCTATACTAATGGTTTCTGTTTGGAGAATATGCTTATCTATTTATATATCTAATACTTAAATTTTAATATTTATTTTCATAAAATCTAACTCTTTAAATTAGAGTGAAAATATTGATTTCTTTTTGTGTATGTGATGATACATTCCATGATACATCTTTCAAGAAATGCTCTTTTTTTTATATGAATCTGAATTTATATATAATTTTACTTGTTAATTTTTATATGATTAAATATAGTTTTAATTTTATAAAATTAAAGATCAATTAATTATATATTATGTAGAGTTAAATATAGGAATATTTATGTACATATCACATAATTTTTACCTATTTACATATCTAACATCTAAAGTTAAATATTTACTTATCTAATACTTTCTTATGCTTTAAAAAGTTCATTTCACTTTTAATAAGTAAATTATGATGATATTTTTGATGTAATATTGAATATTTTGATGTTATATATATATATATATATATTAAAATTTAGGTGTTTGATGTGTAAATATAAAAGAATTATGTGATATTTATATAAATCTCTCTTAAATATATTAACACCTCTCTAAATGAATAAATAATAAAAATTCATAATTTGAATCATCTCAATGACTTCCTCTATATCTTAAAATAGATAATATCTTAATTTGTTATTTTAGGGAAAAGTATAGAGTATAAAGGCATTTAAATATAAGCTATTGCTAAATGGGGAGTAAGCTTCACACATTTTACTAAAATTACATGAAGCCAATCAAAAGATATACAAGAGAAATGGATACTTAGAATATTATAGAAGCCAAACCAAGTTGAAGAATTTTATTTAATATGCTACTTTGTGTGGCTATATCCTATAAACACTAGAAGCTTGTTATTAGGGTAACCAATGATAAGATAATCGAGCGAGCATATTGATTTCTATTTGCTAGCCACCAATATTCAATGCTAATCTTCTTAGTTGTTTGTGAATGATATAATAATTTTTTTATTATCGCTTGTTGGTTGACTTTTCTCTTGAGCTATGATATAATGATTGTCAGTATTTGATATTTGCTATTCATTAATATTCGACGCTCTCCTTCACGACAATTGGTCTTGCTTCTATAAAAGAATAATCAATCAAACCAATAATGGTCTATTGATGTCTGATGTTCTCAGTAAATTATCATCTAACGATTGTCAGTGGTTGATGTTTGTCAATTGCTCGAGTTAGAAGTGTCTTCATGATAGTCTATCATATAAAGAGAATGATCAAACAACTATCTCCTGTGTCTATGCTCTCATTATTATTGTTGTTATGTGCATCTTTTTTGTTTGTTGTATTTGATCATTAACATCTAATGTTCATCTTTCTAGTTGCAAGACTCTCATTCTCTGTTGAGAAAGATTGACTGGCCCACAAGTCATCATCTAATGACCAATATTTTCAAGGATTAATTTTTAAAATAGACATGTTTATAATGTTAATTATGTGATTAGACACGCTAAAAAAAATTTATAGGCTGATGTCTTCGGCAATAGCGATGTCTATTGATCGCTCACGAATAATAATTTTTAAAAAAAATTAATCATCACATTTATGGTCGATTTTATCGTGTATTTGAGTGCTTGTATCGTTGGAAAGATAATAAAAATCTACAACTTTTATCTTCACTTAATCTCGTCCTGAGATCGATTTACAAATGTGCGACTTAAAGTTACAAAATTTAGATATTGATCATAATTTTTTTTGATAATATAAAATACTCATTATATTCTATTTATAAATGAGTTTGAATCTTTATGCAATTCGTTGAATCTCTACTCTTGCATTTGATTTAATCAAAATATTCAAATAATATAATACGAAAAATAATACAATAAAAGGTACATGAATGACTAGAGATAACAAATATAAAATAACGAAAGAGTAAACCCTCCTTTATCTTTCTGCATGGTGGAATCGCATTACTGAGTGTAATGTCGGTTTAAAACGTCGCGCAAATGATATTCGATGGTCTTCTTCTTACCTTTACGGGTTGTTCGAATATAAGTCTAACAAAATATCGCCGACCACTGCAAGAAATAATACATGGTACACTCAAATATATTTCATATGGAATGGTAATGGTCCATATATTTTAATCGTGCCATTTTCGAGACCACATTACTTATATATGAATCTTGGGGTCAGATATTAATGTAAATCATGTCGAGGATGGCCACATCGATGGAACATGTGTATGTGATGATGCGTCTCTATTCTATCCCGCATCCAAATTCGAGATATGCATGTTTTACTCAAGTCCAAAGCTTCTTTTCGTTGAAAGATCTGAACTTCGTATCTTCATCTCTTAAATAGGTAGAAATATTCCTCCGTCAATGTGCTATATAGAAGATTTAGATCGATTTCGTTGTAAATAGAAAAATAAATTAAAATATTTTGCATACTACATCAAAATTTGCTTTGGGGTAATATATCGAAAACTTTTATTAATGTGATATTTACCATCTCCTATAGCGATTGATTTTGATCATCGAGATGAATCAAACTGATAATCGAGTCCTATGCTCCCATTTAATGAATGGTGAAATTATCCAATCAATCGATTTTCGTCCATCGACGTTAATGATGGATATCGATCTTTACATATAAGGAAATCAAATGTCTAAATAACTTTTTATCTTACATATCTTTCTACTTTATTCATTACGTGAACATATATATATTATCGATGTTATATTATAATAAATACAACATAAGTTATTCTTTCAAACATATAATTTGCCAAATAAGATTACATCAACTCGACTCACGACTTTAGTCTCACATCATCACTTTAATGGCATTTAACTTTTTTTCCAACACTAAGCAATGTCGTAATAACACTACATTTATTAACTTATAAATGACAATTTTTTTATATTAAGCAAACTTACAAATCTAAAATGTGTGTTATAAATCCGTATAATTATATAATATTTGTCTTTGATCTAGCGTATATCATTAATTTTGTAATTCATCAAATTAGTATTGATTTGAATGATTTTTAATGTATGTTGGAATGAAATTATACTCTAAGTTCACCATTTTAAAGACTTATTCAATTCATTTTCAACTATTAGTAACAACAACATTTCTATCTCGTCTCGATGAATTTGCCAAATAAGTTCAAATCGATAGATACAATGATAATAGCAATAGAAATTTAGTATTTAAAAATTTAAATTGTGCGAATTATCATAAATATAAAGCAAATTACATTATTAAAGTCCACAATATATCAAAGTCCACAATCATAATAAACTTGCATTACATGTTTACATCATAATCTTACAAATTATATTATCATTCAATACATTTAAAATTACAATCATAAATTCATGTTTATAAAACAATAACTTTGTAAAATTATAGACAAAACGCTTCATATATCGATCATTTCCTTCATCTCACTAAATAATTTATTATGCTCAATAATTCATAAGCATATATTTTAAAAAAAGCATATTCATAAGCATAAGCATAATCCATAAATCTAACAATTTTCCTTAAAAATCTCACTTATCTAACAAATATTTTCTATCAAAACAACAAATCAAACTAGATCTAAAATTTCTTTTGCATTTATTTAAAAAATATAAATATCTCTCAAAGCCTCAACTTCATTAAACAAATAATATTTTTATTTTTTATATTTCATATAAAGGAAAAAACGGAGAAACCGAGAGCTTTTATATTTTATTTAATTTTATATTTTATATTTTTATATTATTTATTATTTTTTTATTAATATAATTAACATTATTTTTTTTAAAATTTTATTTTCAATTGATCGTATCTAATGTCTACTAATTTTTTAATTTTGATATGTAGACATGATGTTTTTCTTAGTTGCATGTCTCCCTCCCATGGACAATGATTGAGCATACAACCGACTAATACTTGATGGTTGAAATTCTCAAATAGCTTTTTTGAATGTCTATTAATCTTTGCCTTTGCAATCATTCATCTTCCTTTTATAAGAAGAACAATCGAGTAGATATTTGTGTCCAATATTTCAAATCAACTTTTATAAACTTGTAACATAGTTCTTTATAAAATTTTTTTACTTTTATTGATTAACTATTCAAACAAATTTGAACACTTTTATCTATACTATGTTAAATGAAAAATTTTAACGATTTATATTTTTATAATCATGTACATTATCATTTAAAAATTCATGTATAAGCTAGATTAAGACTCAATTAAGTAATTTATATAATTAATTAATATTAATATTTACTATTAGAAAAATAAAACTTATTATATGAATTGATAGCCATCATTCTACAAAATTAAATAAAAATAAAAAATAAATATTACTTTTGAAAATGTTATTGAATAACATTTAATATTTTAAATTTATTTATATTTTCTAAACTAATAGCTTGTTTAAAATTTGATTAGCATAAAACAAGATAAATTTGAGCCTCAAATTAATCATAAGCAAGCTTAGATTTAAATAAACATTATAACAAAAGCTCGACTTAAGGTCGACTCAAGTTTAAATAGGTTCTAAGTAAATAAGTTTTATTTTGAACAATCTCTAGCTCAACTTAGCTAAATTCACTTGCAATATTATTTACAGTCATCTTTCATTTATTATCAATTAATGTTCGACATATATCAATCACACTGTCTTTCTTTTTATAAGAGAAATATAATTTCTAATGATAACTTATTTTCTTAACAATCAAGACTTTTGCCTTTTCATTTATAATATATGGCTCATATTAATGAATTTATTTTAACTAAGATAAATTTTATTATTATTTTAATATATATATATATATATTAAATATTTTTATTTGGTCCCAACTTATAAATATTTGTGAGAAATTATTTCAACATTAAGATAATAATAATCTTCAATTTTAAGATCTCAAATATTTCAAGTTTAATTTATTTATATAATATTTTATTATATTTAAAATTTTGTATTTTATTTTTTAAAAATAAAATTTAGATATTAGATATATAAATATATAAGAATTATGTGATAGATATGTAAATTCCCTTAATAATATTTGAACTGTCCTCTGAGCCTTCACGGCGCGACTACTCTTAAACCCTACTCTCGGAGAGGAGAAGAACCCGAGAAATGGCGGGTTCAGGTGATCTACAGCTCTATCGATATCCTCTGTTTAAGTCCGTCGACGCCGTCCGATGGCTCCATCCTCTCTCCGCCTTCGACCGCTTCATCGCAGCCGCTGCATACGACACCGACGCTTCCTCCTCCGTTGAGATACATTCCCTAAGCCGTAAGTCCGACCCCGAAAACCCTAACCGTAGCGAGCCTCCTCTCGATCTCCGTTCCAGTTGGCCATGTCCATCGCGAATTTCCTCCATCCGAACCTCCGAGACCCTTCAGAAGCACGTTGTGGCTGCCCTTTCCACATGTGCTGGGTCCGTCCATTTCCTCTTTATGGATCCGATAGAGGTGTCCGTCAACCTGGAGCTCTCGACGGATGAGGGCCAGCCTCTGCATAACGGGTCGGTTTCGGTTGTGGATCTCCAGCCTGGCGGGCATAAGTGTCTGAGCGTGGGTGAGGACGGGAGGGTGAATCTGGTGTCGGTTGCTGAAGGAAGGCTTGATAGCCAGAAGGTGCACGATAATCGGGGGTTGGTATCTTATACGGCAGTTAAATGGGGGTCACAGGCGGAGTTTGCCACTGGAGGATTTGGCTTTGGGTTGCAGTGGTGGGACCAGAGGAAGCCTGGGGGATCAGTGTCTCAGCTCAAAGGAAATTGGTGAGTGATTTCATTTCCACGTTCTTTTGGAGAGAATTAGCGATTTTGAACTCCAAAGAGCTATTTGGCGACAAGTAGGATTCAGTAAGTTTTGAAAATCAGAATTTAGTAAAGCTAGGGTGTTAGATCCTAAAAATTGTTTTGTGTGGCTTCTATTTAATCTAGCTACATCCTGGTACATTGTTAAGTCTTATATTTAATATTTTATAATTTAAATATATATATATAAGATTTAATTACAATAATAAATTTGCTAGGATATGGTGTTAAGTCTAAATGATCCAAAAAACGGTGAATAAAAAAGACAGCATGATGATGAATACAGTAATAATTGCTAATAGTCTTTAAATAATATGTTTATTGAGTACGTGAAACAATCTTGAGTTGATTGAGAATCTTGAAAGATGTGGCCGGTCTATGGCAAGGGATTACTTTCTCCACACAACCAAAGAATGGTGACTCTACCATAAGGAATGTTTTGCTGGGAGATACTCCAACGCCAAAGTCAACCAGTAAGCTCAAAAACTAGAGAAAAGTTTGAATGCAACTCAATAAAGCCTCTTTGGAGAGTGAAAGTAAAGTGAAGAATGCACTCACCTTCTATCTTGGGAGTGATTATAAAATTTGATGTGAAGGACACTTGGATACTCTTTGTGGAGTATATGAATGGATACCACCACCACCTCATCAGAGATCCATGATGGACCATAGATTTTGGATACCATCAATTGAGAAGTAGAGAAAGATGTGTTTGATTTGCTATGCACCATTGATGATGAAGTACCATCATAATGTGATCCTCAAAGATATGCTTGAAGTCCCCACATCTTCAATTTGATCTTAGAACTTTTATTGCATTATCTTGCTCTTGTTGCATGAATATTAAAGAAACACACATTTTCTCTTCATCATGCAATCGAGATCAATCATATTTTAGGAACACATCATTTGCTTTGCTCCCTCAACCCCTCCCCCCTTTTTTTTTTTGATATTTTGTGAAATGCTTGAAAATAGTTTCTTTTACTTCAAAATTAATCATTGTATGGATAATTGCTTTGTTCGTGCCAGATATAATTGAAGACTAGATCTTTAAAAAATTTTGTAGGTTCGTCTCAAATCAACATAACATAGGCATGTGTCATTCAAGACTATGTGGTATAGGCAATAGTGTGACATGTGTTTATAAGATGACTATCAATAATAGCTCAACTTTGGTCGATTCTCAGTGTAGGCTACCATTAGATGAGGCTAACTCATTACACATTGCATATAGTATGTAGGCTCCTAGCATTATTTTTGTCAGCATTATGTCATTGTCTTGGATGCAAAGGATCAAATTGCATATGCGTGGGTTGCATCACATGGATTTAGGGTGGACTCGGGTATCTAAATTATTTTTAAAAATTTGCCCTTGACTTCATTGAGCATAAAGAATATGATTATCATTACTGAGTCAAAATAAAGTATTTTTAGATGTTTTATAAATCCCAAAAATAAGAGGGCAAATGTTGAATATTAAAAATATCAACTCTCATTTAATCTTGATTGCATGATCATAAATATCAAGATTTATGTTTTAATGATCTCTTTAGGACTAAGCAATAAAATTCTTTTTTATCTTGAATGTTGGATCAATTTTGGTTATGTATCAATTTATAGAATTGACTTCAATGTTGAGTGATGAATTAAATTTCATTGATTCTATTAAGATCATCCATAACTTTGATCCAAAAGTCACATATACAACCAATGTTTCAAATTTGACATCCAACAACATTAATCTAAAATATGAGACATCTATTGATCCAATTATCATCTTAAGCATACATGATGGTTCAATGCAATCTTGAAGATTATATGGCTTAATTTTTACACTTGGATTGACTAGAGGGCCAAAATCTCTCAGGGACATTTTAATCCAACTTAAATTTGAGGGAGGCAGTGCATCCATTCATTTTTATGTTCTATAAAAGTACCAAAATGTCCTTCACTCTAACACCTATTGTTGACCTATTTAAAACAAATAAAAGAAGAAACAAAAAAAACACTTACGTTCCTCACCTGCATGTGAGCCCTACCACTACTTCCACATTCTCCACGTTTCCAGCCACGTACATAACCGACCTCCATCTCTATTGTTCTCATTTTTATCTTTTTCTCACCCCACTAGCAATTGAAAAGTTAGTTTCCATCTGGAACTCCTCTTCTGACCCTCAACCATTCCCTCATCAGCAACACTTCTCCTTTCATTGAAGTCATCCCAAGCCCAAAGTCACACACACGCATAGTTCTTGTCTTGTCCACATCTAGTCTTTGTTTCTCCTCGATCCATCCATAGCATTGAGGCATTGCAATAGAAAACAAGGAAAGCAGCAATACACATACACTCCAAGAAAATCCCCCAACTCAGATTGTTCAGTAATTCAAAATACAATAACAAACAAACAAATAAAACTAAACAACAAAAAACTTCTTCCTTACTAGTCATCTTTTTCTTCTTCATTCCTGGCTCCTCTCCTCCTTGACTCCAACTGACATAGAGTTGAAATTGTAGTGCTGCAGGAAAATTGACCCGCACATTCTATTCCGACCACCCAAGCCTATACACGAAACCATGGCCACCTAATCACCTCTTCTCCGACCTCTTCCTCAATGTGGTCGTAGCCACCCTGTTTCTCACATGAAACACCAGTGAGCACTCAAGTAGATCCCATCTATTTCCGTTTACATGTCCTGCCTCCAACCACACACTTGCATTTGGTGACCGATACCTCTTTGGTTGCACCGCTTGTCTCTTGCTTCTTCCTCCTCCTTATTCCACTAAACTAAAATCCAGTCTACTTTCTAAACCAATTCCCCTTCATTTTCCTCTCTCTAAATAGTCCTCTCCGATGGCGGTGGCTACAAGCAATAGTGGTGGGAGATGGCGATAATGCGACCTGGTGGGTGGTGCTCATGGTGGGGCCTATTATGGACAACTATAGTGTATTCCAAATTTGGGCCAAATTGAACCACAATGTGTTTTTGGAGCATATTAAATTAATTTGGAAAAAATAATTGACAAAAGTAACATACTAATCTAATAGGGAAGTAATTTATCCAACGCAAAATAATATCCTGCATTTTATGAATATTTAAAAATAACTGTAATAGAATAACCCTAATGAGTTCCTTATCACTTGATATAAAGTAATCATAGGAAATAAATATCATAAAAATAGTGCATTTGATTTTGGCTTCATGCACATAAAATAAACTAAGAATGCAATATATCTCAGGAGAACTAATTACATAATAATCTTAAGGAAAATGAAGAAGAAAAGAAGGAAAAGACTAAACCAAGCAAGAAAGCCTCGTGTTTGAAGACAAGAATGACCTTTCTTGGAAGATTTCAAGTCTTGCACTTTCGAATATTGTTAGATTAGTAGTTTTACTTCCAAAAGATAATTTATTCATGTTATACTTGTTTTACATTCCTCAAAAACACCTATTTAGAGATGGTTGTATCAATCAAAGATTATGTAGAAGCCATAATACCCTATCAACAAACTCTTATGCTCTTTAGTAACAAAGGCAACCCCATAGAGTGATAATCTTGTGAAATGCCTAATCCAATAAGGATTTTGTGAACAAAACCACACGAATAGGGGCTCCAACTTAACTGTCAGAATAGGTAAAGCTCAGATGCAGCGCAAGTCAGCCATAGTGGAAAAAGTACAGGATTCCCATGTAACAATTCGACAGAACCACATGAATGAAAGCTCAGGAGATACTCTGAACGGTAATGTCCACAATAATAACCTGAATGAGGAAGATCAGTGAACCTCAAAACATATTTAGGATGTGCTATTCCGTATGATTATGTTTTTTGAAAAACTATGTAAACTTAAACACATATGTTAATTGACCAATTTTACTTAATTACAGTTTTGCATGAGAAAACATATATTTTGCAACAATAGTATATCTTGAGTTTGCATCAAGTAAAAAGAGAAGTTGACAATAAATTCTTCAATATAGCAGATGATGAAAGTGGAAAATGCAGAACTCTTGAAGTTGGGGAAGAGCATAAGTTCATTCAGGTGGTGAGAGGAATAATTTAGGTGCCATTGTATTGAATGTGATGTATTTTGGGTTGGAAGGTCTACCTGGTAAAATCTTTAAATCGTGATACTTATTTCATTGTGTATTTGTCATAACCACAATAGAAGAGCATCTGGGGATCTAAATATCCATAAATCCTTATTGGTATGTTTGTAGTTTATCTTATATTTAGGGTTGAGGACTGGACCTAACCTTTTCAACTTGAATTTTATTTTAAAGATAGATAGATATATATATATATATATATAATCAAATTACTCATCCAATCTTCCCATGCAAGATCGGGAAGATAATATCTTGATTCTTCCAGTTCCTAATTATGCCTGCAAATTAGGGATGTACACACCATATCTTCTCTCATGTCTAATACTCACAGTTTCTAATTATCCCTGAGTTAGGGATGTGAAGTTACCATACATGGTGATTCATATTGCCAAGTGTACGGCCATCACCTAAGATGTGTCGACCAAATACTTAGATTAGAATGTTACCCGCAACATCATCTATTACTATGATATTTTCATCCGAAAGTAGTGGTCTCCATTATGCTACAAATGGGACTTTACAACTAGTTTTATATCCATTTGTTCATTAATGTGTATTTAAGAGTAGTGTATGCATTCAGACTAATCTTGTTCTTCTCTCTGGAAAAGAGAGGAACGAGCTATTTTCTTCTTAGTCTCAAACCCACTTTTTTTTTCATGGTATTCTATTTCATTTTCTTATTTTTATAGTCTACTTTCTTGCCTTTGCGGTACTCATCAGTTGTGAAAAAAATAAGAGATAAAATGGAATGAAAATTTTAATCTCCTTTATTTCCTATCAGTCATGTAAAATGCATATTTGGAACATTTACTGCTTCTCTCCAAGCAAGAAATTATGGAATTAGTAATTTGCCATGTTGTTAATTAAAATCATGATTTTATATAGGAGGAAGCGTGTGAGAATTGTGCATTCGATTGATATCCATCCTTCCAGAAAGCATATTGCTGTTGTAAGTCGACTTTATTTGTTTTAGCAAGCATCATTTTACTATTTTTATTTTCTACATTGGAATCACCTTCATATCATTTCTTATGACAATTGTATTGTGTTGATATATTTAACCTATCTAGAAGTATGCCACATCCAACCATGATGAGAGTTCTAAGCCGATTATGATAACAAGCTTTTATCCCACTAAGTGGGGTCGGTTATAATCTTTTCGTCTCCATTGTGTCTATTATGTGTCAAATTCTCATTTAGTTCAAGTATACTAAGGTCATTTTTATACATCTTAACCAAGTCTTTTTAGGTCTCTACCTTTGTTCTAAGCCGGTCGTATGTCATAATATAAAAGATGCTTGTTTGTGTTATCTTGCTTTTGGAAAGATATTTTAATTAATTGAAATAGTAATTGATGGTTTTATTATAGGAAAAACTTCTTTAGAAGTATGCTACATTTGCAAAAGCTTGTCATGGGAATCTGTACCATAGTACAAGTTTCTATTCTGCAAGTAATATGTTATTTGATGAAACATTTGATCTAGGATTAAGGAGCTGAAATTGCCAATCTGATCATGGGGAGTAGCTTCAAATTCACATTCTAATGATCTGAATTTTAAGGTTGAAAATTTTAATTTTTCTTCAAATATAAATCAGGATTTCTGCTTAGTATTTTATAATAAAACCTGACTCATCTTGTAGCCGAATTAAACATAGGCGTGTGTGGTTTGGCCTATAGGTAGGCTAATGATTTCAAACTATGATGCTAGTATCTTTAATTCTTAGTGTGAATTACGGATGGTTTAGAACTCAACTTTCTCCATCCTACTTGCATGGAGGTTGTCCCTTCATGATGGGATTTTAAAAATATATTATTTAATTAATGTTTGACCCATTTGAATTATTACTATTATTTTAATAATGTTCTATTTTGGCTAATTTTCAAAGTTTCTTGATTGATGTGCCTAAACCAAAATGGATTTAGGTTAGCGTAATGCTTTTGATTCACCAAAATAGTTTGGGTAAGTTTCAACTAAGCTCCAAATATTGGCTACCCTAATTTATGTTAGGCTAAGCTTAACATAATGAAACATTTTTTACCTCAAAATCTTTTGCAAGCCAATTAGCCAAGTCCATTTGGTGAAAAACTTTCGGATCACACTGGACCATCTAAATTTTGGGAATGGTTTTAGTCATCTTGCTTTTAAAATGAATTAATATTTCGAAAATATTGTCATGCGGATCCTTTCCTTGTACTATCTGTTAATATATGCATTTAAATATTTTAAATCACTAGAAATCTTTATTTTTTTTTTGTGATTTTTTATTTTTTATTTTTTGTTGCATCCCTTATTAGGCTCTTTTTGAATTTGGAAGCTATTATTTGATTTTTTTTTTATCAATTGTTTGGTTAATGCTTGAAGGTGGTTCATCCCAGTGTTTCTGGGATCTGGTGGCAAGGCCGATCTTACTCACAGCAAGTGTAGCGGGACAATCCACCTTTGAGAGTGAGATTTGGGAGATCCAATATGACATTCATGCTCGCTTCAAGCTCTTCCATAAGATATTACCCATCATGTTTTGTTCGAAAGATGGTATTCTCGCCATTATCGAACAAGGTAATTTTATTTTATATGAATGTTGTGCTTTTGAATGAATAGCGATATGAAAATGACAAGTTTTTATTTATGTGCATTTGAGTTCTAGTATTGCAACATCCTTAACAACAACAACAACAACAACAACAACAACAACAACAACAATAAGCCTTTATCCCACTACATGGGGTTGGGTATATGAATCCTTCTTCTTCATTATGTCCTGCCCTATTAAGTGTTAAAATCTCATTTAATTCTAATAAAATAAGATCATTTTTATACTATCTAACAAAATCTTCTTAGGTCTGCGATCTACCTCTACCTTCACACTAAAAAAAATTTTCAATGTCAAATTCAACTTTGGAATATTCTCTGGCTTTTAACACAGTTCACTGCATTCCATGCCTTGTTAACCTGTTTAGAGTAATCCATTGCTTTCACATGACTTCCAAAGCATTGTTGCTTTGGCATATAAGGCAGAACATCTTAGGATCCAAGTTTCCTAATCCTGATGTACATAAATGATGCATTGTATCAAATCACAAATCAATTTTGAAATTCCTAGATCCAATGATCACCGGTTAAAATAAGAAATCATCTTCTTTTGATATAGTTTAGAAAATACAAGGAATTCATACTAAATGATAATTTAATGATTGTTTAAATTAAAATTGTAAACGAAATTTAAAGTTGTTGAAAACACAAGTCAATGGGATTCACACTACAAAAGGAGGTGACTTTCCATAAAAAAATTGGTGATTGCATATGCACAACACTAAAAAAAACTCAACCTTCAATAAACACACAAAATTAAAGCGAACCTAAAATTTTACTATGCAATCTTGTTTTTCAATTTGTGTCAGATAATTATATTTATAATCATCAACAATCTCATAGTAGCTTCTCGGGTGCAATTTTATATCCAAATTGTGTATGTTATGGATAAAATCGATAGTATCAAAAAGTTCACAGAAAATAGTGCTCAAATAGCGAGAACTTAACCAAAGGATAATGTTTGGGTCAATAAATGGAATGGGTAGATTAGAATTAAATTAATATGTCTTTGTGAGTAATTTCTTTCATAGATATGTAGTAGGTATTGAGGTTAATAGGTAGTTTGTAAGTCTATGATATCTTTATGTCCCTTGGAATAATCTTTATTGGTAGTATTAAGGTTTTTGATGAAATGAAATGACGTAAGCCTCTTCAATATGTGGCGAACTCAAATCTCATATTTATCCAAATCACAATAATGAGTTTGCAACAATGGTGTTATCATTGAGATAATTGTATTTTCCCCTACCTTGATCACCCCATCGCTTAGATCCAATGCTTTCATTGCATATGGCTTGTAATGCTTACGCTTAGACTTGAACAATAAATGTACACACAAGAGGCATGCACAATCGAGATAAAATGTGACAAGTTGTTTGCTTGTAATCACAATACATAAGAAATGAATTAAGCAAACCAACATGAAAAATCACGTAACATAATATTTTGATGATAATAAAAGCTTATGAGAGACATTCTATCAAAGAAAAGAACAAAAATGCTCCATTAATCAATGCAAAACCCGGGGGGGAGTGATCAAAGGGGATATAGACCTTTATAAATGCGTAATGTATGCACTTACTTTGGTGTCTTCTATTGGTCAAGAATTAATATGTTTATTAGATCATCCTTGATCTAGAATCAGAATTCCAACGTTATGGAGGATGTTTAGAAATAATTGAAAGGGTAGGATGACTGATGGGACTCGGGTAAGGACAATGGTGGTGCTTGGAAAAGAGTTGGAAAGGAGATTGAGAAGAACACGGGGCTTGGTATTCAGAAGGGAGGAAAAGGAGTGGTTATGTAGGGGTGTTAAGAAGCCGAGCCTGAGCGAATTAGTTGTTGTTTTTTTCGTTTTCAGCTCTTTTGAAATTTGGGTGTTCATGTTCTGCTCATTAGAATTCAAATTTAATGAGCTAAATATGAGCCATTTTTGAGCAAATGAAAAAAATAATAATAATGGATATGATAGAATCATTCTACCTATCTACAATTATATATTATCATGGTTTAAAATTGTTTTGGACTAAATGGCCTAGCTCAATTGTGAATCAATCCTCCAATCAATTTGGTCAAATTCATAACTGGTTATGTGCAAAACTAATAATTGAATTGGTGAACTAAGACCTTTTTTAAGAACTAGTTAGTTCTAATATTGATTAAATTTAAATTTTTTGTATTTTGAATAATTAGTAAAAAATAAGATATTTAAAATAAAAATAGAGAAAATAGATAAAATATGCAACAATAAGTTTTTATCCCATTATCTGGGATTGGCTACATGAATCTTTTTTCTCCAATGTAGTCTATTGAGTGTCATATTCTCATTTATCCTAATAAACAAAGATCATTTTTAATACTTCATAACCTAGTCTTTTTTGGTCTGCCTCTACCTTTTTTAACATAGGCCAATTCTAATACCTCTCCTAACTTGGTCATCGACGACCAATGGTTTATGTGACCAAACCATCTAAAATGACTTTTTATTATCTTATCTGCCACTGGAGCTACTCTAACCTTATCTCATATATATTTGTTTCTCATTTTGTATTTAAGTGTAAGGTCACTCATCCACTTAGGCATCCTCATCTCTGTAACACTTAATTTTATGCTTATTACTGGCCAACATTCTACACCATAGAGCATTGCAGGTCTCACCATCTTATAAAATTTTTCATTGAGTCTAAGCAATACTTTCCTATCACACAATAGGTTGATACATTCATCCACTTTAATAGTGGCCTTGTTATCAATGGCTACATTGAAATTAATGTTTCACGTATTCATAATTTAGGAGTATGTTAACCTTCATCTGCTTCGTGAAACCAAACAACCAATTAAAGTATTTGAGCCAAGAGTGATAACTATTAGCAAGAATAAGAATAAGGTAGAGAGAAACATGCCATAGAGGGACACACCAAACACCCCATGAACCATAATGAAGAGAATAAAAAGAAACAATGAAACAATTTCGACCAATGAAGAGCATAAATTGAATGAAAAAGACCACACTTTCCAGCCTCAAAACCAATATTAAACACCCATGATTCTCCAAGCATGAAAAAATATGGAAAATGGACACTGAATTTAACAAAGTATGTTATCAGACAATCAATGATGATCAACATCTAAAAAATGTTAATTTAAATAACACACTTTAGATTATTCAATCCCTTGTATAGCTCTTAGATCCTTCAAAGAGAAAAACACATAGTTACGGAAACTCAATGAATAACAAAACAATAGAATTGAAGTACAAATGATATGATGGAAAGATGCAGATGAAGGTTAACATTCGCATCATTTGCTTCTCAACATTCTCTAAGTACCACACAGTAAGTCTCCACGAGTCCATCCTTCAATTCGATCCTTGGCTCCCATCCCATTCGCCAACATAGAATTATCCATCGCCTTTCTTGGTGTTCCATCGTTTTGTGGTATCCCATACTTTCGCTCCTTGAATCCAATCACCTCTTTCACTAACTCGAAGCTCTTTTATACTCACCTCTAGCCCACTCCCCACATTCACATGATCCGATCCACGAATACCCCATTAAGAGAAAAGCACATCAAGATCATCTACATGAAGAAACTCCCTTAGTGGTGAACCGGTGCCCCATACCACCACCTCTTTCGCCTCATTGACCTTAGCCTCATGGAATTCGGCAGTAAGGCGGTAAAACATGAGAGTTCTCCGGATGGAAGTTGTCATTAGGTCCATATAGATTAGTGGGCATTGCGAGATGGCATCCCGTGAGTATTGTATTCGATGAGCACACATCTTGATGCCGATCTTGGATGGCATACCACTCGTTAGTAGGTTCAAGTGGACGAGAGAAGAAACTACTTCATGGGTGAGTTTCGATGATAGATGCAAGAGGAGCCAAGGAAAAGAAGCTTAGGACAGATCCACACGGTAGAGGCTGCGTTGATAACGTTAATCAATAGGTTATGATGAAATCTGGGGAAAGTGGAGTTAGCGTGGATGCCACCGACCTTAGCGGCCTTGAGGATAACGAAGAGCTCGATAGAAGGACTCGACTTGAGGTAAGATCAAGTTCACGTGGCGGGCGAGGAGGTTTGTGAAACTAAAAGCAGGCTGGGAGGACAAAACCAGCCCACGGTGTCCGCTACAAAGACCTTGACTTGTCGAGAAGAAGTTGATTTCTAGCGATCGTGTTTACATTGGAAGAAAATATCGAGTTTACAATAATGTAGAAAGATGGATGAGAAAGAAGAAATCGAAGAGGGTTTGCAAAATCATCGATTATTACCATTCAGTATGTTCCATGATTTTAGGATGTTTCGGCGTGACAAGGTCGGGAGATCAAGAGAAACACGAGAGAGAAGAGTACAAATGTATCTATCTTTTACAAATCAATTAACTTTCACAATGAGCCATCAAAAAAATAAATAGGGAAAACCCTTCACAATGAGCCATTATTACCAAATGTAAACCTCAGTTTGAATAGTGATTGAACAACTTTACCTCAATAAGATAAAACGATCAATCAATTTGTCCATGGCTCATTGGCGCTTGGCGTTTACACTGACAAAATAAGACCATTTCATCATAATGAGAGAAAAATGCAAGCCTTTTACTTTGTTTATGATAAATTTTAAGATAAGGGGACATTAAATTCCAGAAAATATGTTAGGATCACTGGATAAGCATAAAATAAATTCAAAACTTACGGGATTTAGACAAGCGCAAGTAGGGGCGCAAAGAGTAGTTACCTTTGGAGTTTGGACTTCGGTCCGACGGTCCTTCTCGATTCCGGCAGGCTGCAGCAGTGGAATAGAAAGGAGGGGATCGAACGGCGAAATTGGCCTGTAGTCTCAAGTTAATATGTGGTTCGAATGGCAGGCTGTGGAGGATTTACGAGATTTAGACAAGCAGATGCGCGACAACACGAGGAAGACACTCAAGGCAGGATATTGGGAGGATCCGAGGAAAGACGAGGGTTACCTTCACCGCTTTCTTGATGGAATATGCCCACACTTTATTTTGAGGGTGGGCAAAAGTAATTTAAAAAAGGTGAATTTAACAATGAATAACTCAAAGGAAGATTTGTATTACATTATCATCAATGCAAGCTTAATGAATGCTTTGAGCTATAAAAGTGTTTTCTAAAGTGCAATTGCACTTGTTGAAAAAACATATTTAATGCTAAAAAATCTTTCAATAACTTGACATTTTTATCAACATATCTCACAGTGATAATTAATTGTTCCTTTATTGATACATCACGAGATTCATCCACAATAATAGAAAAGTAAGAATCACCGATATCTTTGATGATAAATTTAAAGTCTCGGATGATGAGGCTTGACAAAGTTATTTTTGCTTTTGAATTGTAATTTTGTACTAGCGTTTTCAAATGTAACTTTTAAATTTCTTCATTTATGATCTGCGAAAATGAAATAATTCTAAATAATTTCCTTGGTTAATTGAATTAAAAGATTCGTGACCACGAAATGGTAATCCTTGTCACAAAAGAAATCTAACACAATCAACTGTCACGGTCAATATTATTCTATACTCTTTTTTGTTTCTCTCATCTTTAGTCAACCACATAGTAGATACACTTTGTGTTTGAGCTTCATTAGATCTTCACACTTTTGTCTTGCTTACATATGCATTATTGTCAACGGCTAAAACTTTTATTTTCTTTTCCAATTTGTAAATCCTTCTCTAATAATGAATATCCACCTCCTTGATATAGTAACATGTTCTTGAGGCTTAAATAAATAGCAAAATAAACAATATGCAACATCTTTCTGTATGTTATATTCTAACCAATATAAATATTCTTCAAACCAATTAAATCTGCGTCTGCATTCTTTATCATTGTTTGAGAAAAATTATGACTTTTGGGTTGATATTTTCAAATATATATTCTACGTATTATCTAAATACACTCAAATCGTGATGAAAGCTATCAGGAAGATTATCGATATCAATATCAACTCGTTTTTTTCTCTTTAAATAACGATTCATTTAGGAAATCCTAAATATAATAGTAGAATACAAATAAAAATAAATCAATAAATAATGGCACACTTTCAACCTTCTCAAAAAAAAAATTCATAATATCTCAAGAATAACGGCACACCTTCGGTCTTTTTAAAATAAAATTAAACCAATAATATTTTAAAAGAAAGGCAAACCTTCGGCCTCTTTAAAATAAAATTAAACCAATAATATCTTAAAAAAAAGTTTTTATTTAAAAATAAAAATCTATTCAAATACTTTTGATTATGAAGAATGTTGCATTTGAAGAATATTATTGAATAGCTGTCCTTTAATATCAGTATAAAGCATATAACTAATGATTAATACATGTAATAAAAATATAACTTTGAATGCCATAATATAATGCTTGTCATGGGCTTAGCAAATATTATTTAAAAATAAAAATGCTATTCACATACTTTAATTGATTGCAAAGAATGTTGCACTGAAGAATATTATTGAATAGCCTAATCCTTTAATATCACATGTATAAAGCATATAACTAATGATTAATACATGTAATAAAAATATAACTTTGAATGCCATAATATAATGCTTGTCATGGGCTTAGCAATTAACTTGAAACTCCTCTCGAACATAAATCTTTGGAAGAAGAAAATTTTGAATATCACCTCATTTCATTGTAGAAAATTAATATATTATACTAGTTTTATAAGATTGATTTTATCAAACATGAAACAAAGATATTCACACAATAATAACATGAGGTGATATACTAAAGCAACATATCAAAATTCTATTTCTAGAAGGCAAATAAAACTTCATCGAACAAATTGAAACGATATCTTCATCAAATTCCTCATGAGGCTCTTGCTTCTTTTCTTCAATAGTAGTTGGCATAGTAGAGATGTAGCGAGTCGTGATGAGTAATTACAAATTTGTTAAGACCCTTCAAATATTCTTTAACCTTCTTAGCTTGTTGATATATTGCAATCGGTGGAAATCACATCAAGGACATTCTAGTAAGCGTTGAGGAACATGTTGCTTGCTGCGGCAAGGATGGGATAAGAGAGCACCAATGAAAGTGAAGTAATCATTCAAAAGCCTGTTGAAAACTTCTCAACAAAATCTTCCTCAATGAGATCAACCACCTAAACACTAAACACTAAACATTAAACCATTCTCATACACAACTAGACAAAAGGCAATTCATCCTTCTCTGCTCAACCTGAATGATTGTGTCATCTATCATCTAGTCGCATGCACAAGGAATTTCCATTATTCAGCTTGTGCACTTGCTAAGAGCCACAATTAGCTTTTCATTCTTCTAGTTCTCAATCATCTAATGTTTTTGCTTTAATTCATAGTGATGTGTCCTACCTTGTCTATGCAAGGATATCAATATTATATTTTGTTAGTCGATGATTATTCAAGATATTGTTAAACTTTTTCTTTAAAATTAAAATCTGATGTTGTTACTAAATTAAGCAATTTCATAAGTTTATTCAAACACAATTCAATAAAACCATTAAAATACTTCAATCAGCATAGGAGCCAAATTTGTTAATGCCACACTTAAAAACCTCTTCACTAATCATAGCATAACACATTAGATAACTTGTCTGTATACTCTAGAACAAAACGAGCTTGCTAAAAAGGAAACATTGTCACTTAATCAAAATTGTTCGCACACTCATGCTTGCTATGAATTTATCTAATTATATCTAGGTGGATACACTTTTGGCTGCTTCTTATCTTATCAATCAACTTTCCTCTCCGTAATAATCCATATTTTCTATATCAACTACTTCATAACAAACATATATGCTTATCTTAAGACACTGTGGATGTTTATGTTACGTCTACGTACCTCAATAAAAAGGGAATGGGCAATGTGTTAGGCCAAACCTATCAAGCCAAGAAAACAACAAATATATACATTACAAGAAAGAAATGACATTCGATGAATACAATGAAAAGCGGTAAATTGAAGGGAAATACCTCGTGGTGTTGGTGGACTTACCCTGAAGAAAGCGGAGAAGAGTCCCTCCTGCTCGACATAAATACACAAAAGGGACGATCGACCAACCTGGTCCTCTAGTCGTCAACAATGCAGCCACGTTGGCCTCTTAAATCGGCCACTTTCTCGGTCGATACCTCGATGGGATGGATGCTGCGCTGTGGAAGGAACTCGAACTTCGTGGAGATGCGACGGTTGAGAGGCGAGAAAGCGATTTGCGAATCGAGTGTGCACGCTTCGGGCTTTTTTTTGAGAGTATTAGGGCAGATGGCGAACTTATAATAAAGTTGAGGGTGGGCTCAGATAAACGTGGGTCCGCCCATGTGCTCCACGGATTCATGGAATTTAGAGAAGCAGAAGCGTGTCGAGGGTATGAGGAAAGACCAGGGTTTTTTTTGAAAGTAATCCCTAATCCTTTAGCGAGACCGGGATTTGGGAGAGGAAGGCGAGGGTTTCCGATTTTAAATTTATTGTATTATTTGTATTAATAAGTATTTAGTAGAATTAATATATATATATATATATATATATATATATATATATATATTATATGTGTAGTATTTATTTAAAATTTTAATATCACATAAAAATATCATTAAAATTAATTTTAAAAATAAATGATACATTTTTTATTCATATATTTTAATATAACTATCATGCTATCTAATATTATTAATAAAAAATATAATATAATATATTTAAAATTATTCTTAAATAATTATAATTTAATTTAAAATTGGTAATTGGTTATAAACTTTAAGGGATTTACATACATAACACTTCAAACCTTTTAATTTATATATTTAATACCAAAACTTCTCATTTTATATTTCTATCACTCCCAAGTTTTTAATACATCATATATATTACTCTCTTATTATCTCCCCACTCCCCTTTCCCTATTAAATGATTCTCCCATTACCTCCCATAGTTCGGTCTATGGTAGTTCTCATAGTGTCTTTCATCCTCATCAAAAAGACTTCCATGCATAACTTTTTAGAACT
Organism: Cymbidium sinense; assembly: GCA_021442155.1. Taxonomy (NCBI): domain Eukaryota; kingdom Viridiplantae; phylum Streptophyta; class Magnoliopsida; order Asparagales; family Orchidaceae; genus Cymbidium; species Cymbidium sinense. Next base: position 190,969,038 of record CM038216.1, read on the forward strand.
CTTCCTAACGAGAAAATCATTATCGGCCATGCCTTCCTTCCACGTAACTTTCTTCTTTTGTGGCTTGAGGCAAAGGACAAGAATTTATGGTGGAGATGGCTAGGATGAGGAGAAAGAAGTCTCTTATGCTGGAAGGCTCTCCAGCATAAGAGCTTTCCTTCCACATAACTTCTTCTTTGGTGGCTTGAGGCAAAGCACGAGAATTTATGGTGGAGATGGCTAGGATGAGGAGAAAGAAGTCTCTTATGCTGGAAGGCTCTCCAGCATAAAAGCTTTCCTTCCACCTAACTTTCTTCTTTGGTGGCTTGAGGCAAAGGACGAGAATTTATGGTGGAGATGGCTTGGATGAGGAGAAAGAAGTCTCTTATGCTGGAAGGCTCCTTCCACGTAACTTTCTTCTTTGGTGGCTTGAGGCAAAGGGCAGAATTTATGGTGGAGATGGCTAGGATGAGGAGAAAGAAGGCCCTTATCTTTGGAGAAACTTCGACAATCTTGTTGTTGATCTCTATTCCATATCAGAGCTTTGATTAGAACTAAAGACAATAGAAGTACAAGAGAAGCCATTGAAGTTGTTTTGCAATTTTAGAATGCATTTCTATCTCTTTGGCTCATGTATAAATTGACATCACCTCATTTAAATATTGACAAAATATGAAATTTGGAGTACAATGATAACAAATGAGAATCCCTATTCGATGTTTATTATCACTATAGTTTGCTCTATCATTTAACTTGAATTTTAGAGTATGCCCATTACATACTCAAATACATTGATCTATTTTTACGTTTGATAACTTATGCACTTTGCAATAGAATTCTTATAATCAACTGCCTTCACACCTTAGTGCGAGTCGCATTGAAGATGTCGTTTTTTATTGGTCATGTTTGTGAACTAATAAAACCTTTCAAAAGTATTGAGAGTTCATTTTGGAAGATTTGAATCAAAGCAAACCTTTTAGATCTTAAATTATAGTTTTTAAGATAGCAGCTTATTTTATAGCAGTTTTATCATAGTTTTTTAAGATAACTATAGCTACTTCAAACACACTTTTAGGATATAATTGTGATAGCTACATGTGTCTAAAAAAAGCAATTGTATAAAAAATCAAAATGTGAGTTCGTTTGCAGTGTGATCGGTGAAAAGTTGTGTTTCTCAATTGGATCTCGTAAAATAATTGTTTGAAAGCAATTGATTTTTTTAAATAAAAAGAGTTTATAATATCTATTATAATTTTTAAGATAGCAGCTTATTTTACAGCTTTTATCATAGGTTTTAAAGATAATTATAGCTAATTCAAACACACCTTTTAGGGTCTAATTGTGTATAAAAAAGCAATTGTTGATACATTGCATTAGAAATTGTAATGGGTATCAAAAATTATTTTTATTTTATAAAAATCAAATCTCAACTTTTTAATCATAATTATATCAGATTAAAAAATATAATTTTTAGATAACAAAAATGTATTTAAAATGAAATTTTTAAATAACACATGATAAACTTTCACATTAATAAGATAAATTATAAAACTTAAATTAACTTTTGTGATTTTCAATAAAATAAAATATCGCATAAATATTTTCATAATTTTTAAAAATATTTATTTTCATCAATTTATATTTGTATTTTTTTTTCTGAATATTGTTTATCTAAAAATATTAATATTCAAAATTCGTTGTATATTGGGTAGGTCGGTCGGCACTCGCATTCCCTTTACAGCTAGGCGAGATGGAGTAAAATTAGCTCCATTTTTCCGCCCTCGCCAGCGCTCTCACAGTTCGCCGGCGAACTCATCGAATCCTCGCTTGGATTAGACCACCAAGGGATCGTCGGCGAGGCGGTACGTCGGTCGTGGCGGCGTCGCCTTCTTGCTAAGGTACTTGTGTTGTTCCTCTCAATCTCCGATGCTAGGCTTTTACCTCATGGTAGGTTGTAACTGGGAATGCAAGTTTTCTTCGCTTAACTTTTTTTTCTTGATCCGTGAATCAATGTTTGGAGTGGCGCTTGAAATTGAGTGGAATTCGCTTATGTGAGGGATTGCCTCATTGCATTGCTAATTTAATCATTTTAAGGAGTTTATATCTATATATATATATATAATTGTGTTTATGTAGTGGATCACACGTTGATCCTTAACGTATTGGTGTTTAGTTTTAATGGATGTTCATTCCGGGTAGGGTTTTTTATTGTCATTGTTATAATAGTACTGAAATTGAGCTATTCGTAAAACAGAGTTTCCTTCATAGGACAAAAGGTTTTGTTAGAGAATTGTTGTTGACTCTTTCGCCATGTCTTTATTCATTATAAAAGATTTGAGATATATGGGATGAGGATATATATATATGGTTTCGGGAAGGCCTGTATGTGAATGATCTATTGTAAAGTTAGTACACGTTTTCTTTTCTTTTATTGAGGGAGGGAATGAATTTCACTATCCTTTGACAACTTTTCCATGAGAATTTACAGGTTATGCTTGGATACATGGGAATTTGAGCGAAGAAATGAAAATAAGGTTGAAAAGTTCATATTAATGGATACAAATTCATAAATCTACCAATACGTGATTAGAATTTCTTTTCATTTCCTTTAATCCAAACAAGGTCATAGTATTTGTAGACTCATGGTGGTATAGCAAACCACTTATAAAGAGGAAAATGTAATGTGATGGGCATCGGTGGAAAGTGCATATTTGACTTGCAAGTCTCATTGTCTTGCTTATATGCAACTTTTTGTACTCAGATTGTGCCTTAACTCTTGACAATGAAATTTGTGAAATTACTGCTATGATATGGAGGCATTTAAATTGGTCATGAATTGATCTAAGTTACAATCAAAACCAAAGTGGGATTAACCAAATTTGATCTTGATTCTGTTAAATTAATGTTCAACCTAGTTTGTTATCAGATTCTACTGTTCTAAAAAAACTCCCCCTTACCCTTTGAGCAATCTAAGAGCATGATAGAATTTTAATAAATGTTATCCCGAGAAGATGAAGTTCTGTTTCTATTCAAATTTAATAGTGGCCTTGTTATCAATGGCTACATGGAATAGAGCAAAATGCCTATTGAAATGATCATGGAGATGAGGAGCCAAACTTCCACTCACCTATGTGCTACTAATACCTTCTTTATGATTCAATCATCTCTATATTCAATCTACTATCACTTCATCTCAAGCATTTTTAACTAAAAATGCATGATAGGTGCTAGAATTAAAAGTGTGATAGAAAGGATGATTGGCTTGATAACGGAAGAGTTTGAACATTGGGTTCAATGGCATGTGATATGTGTCATTGACTCATTGTGGATGGATGCAAGTAATGTCAACATTGGAGACGGATGAATATGATTGGTAACAAAAAATGATGATGGTTAGTTGATAAGTGAGAATGATTATGATATAAGTGATATTGCTAGAGATGACAAATTGAGGGGTTGGTGGTACTTAGAAAGAGTGGAAGTGTTGATGATGGAGAAGGATGGGGATGGTGCAATGTTTACATAGTAAGGGATAAAGTCATTGATGTAGAATGTTGACTGGTATTAGATATTCCGTGAGGGGTTGTGGTGGTGATGGCAATGTGGTGGATGAGGTTTGCCGCTAAGAGTGTAGGAGGAGATGAGAGAGTTATGGATGTAGAATTGATGGTGTAGCTTAGTTTTTTTTCTAAATAGAAACCCCACCCACTACACATTTAATTGCACAGGTAGACTTACCTTGTTCCATTACTAATATTTTGGGAATTTTTTTCACACTGTTAGCTACTTGAAGTATTTTTTTTATGATAAATGAGGCACCATCTTATATTATTTGCATTCGAGCAATTAGGACTATAATTCTCTACAATAAAATCATAGTGCAATCACCAATGTAGCCTTAGAACTCTTTGTTTGCCTTTGTGCATTGATCTTCTCTACTTTTTGTTCATTTTCACTCTGTGTTTGAATAAGTTTCGCCTATTTACCAACATTTGCAACAAACTATTTTACTTGTATCGTGATCGTATTCTCATTGTGGTCGATGCGGCATCTGTTCATCATAAAACTAGTCGATATCATCATCATCTTCATCATCATCATGGTTCTTGACGCGCTTACATCTCCACGCCGGAAGTCTCAAAACCACCCATTATCCTCCTCGTCGCCCTCGCCCAAAAGGCATCGAGATGAGTGGAAGTCGGTCCATTCTTGTCGATCGTTACCTCATGACCACCTTGTTGGCATTCCTCGCACCATCTACCTCTATTTTGGACATTAGGTGCTTGATTCATTCTCCCGGACAATGAAGGAGAAGGCACCTGCATGGCAAAGTGGTGCCAAAGGAAGGAAAGTTGAAGCTTTTGACTTTTGTTCTTGTGGGAACTTAAACCTATTATAAATATAAGCTTTTCGAATGCTTATTTCATCTATACTAATGGTTTTCTGTTTGGAGAATATGCTTATCTATTTATATATCTAATACTTAAATTTTAATATTTATTTTCATAACATCTAACTCTTTAAATTACAGTGAAAATATTGGTTTCTTTTTGTGTATGTGATGGTACATTCCATGATACATCTTTCAAGAAATGCTTTTTTTTATATGAATCTGAATTTATATATAATTTTACTTGTTAATTTTATATGATTAAATATAGTTTTAATTTTATAAAATTAAAGACCAATTAATTATATATTATGTAGAGTTAAATATAGGAAGATTTACATATCACATAATTTTATCTATTTATATATCTAACATCTAAAGTTAAATATTTACTTATCTAATACTTTCTTATGCTTTAAAAAGTATATTTCACTTTTAATAAGTAAATTATGATGATATTTTTGATATAATATTGAATATTTTGATGTTATATATATATATATATATATATATATTAAAATTTAGGTGTTTGATGTGTAAATACAAAAGAATTATGTGATATTTATATAAATCTCTCTTAAATATATTAGCACCTCTCTAAATGAATAAATAATAAAATTCATAATTTGAATCATCTCAATGACTTCCTATAGATAATAATTTGTTATTTTTAGGAAAAGTATAGAGTATAAAGGCATTTAAATATAAGCTATTGCTAAATGGGGAGTAAGCTTCACACATTTTACTAAAATTACATGAAGCCAATCAAAAGATATACAAGAGAAATGGATACTTAGAATATTATATAAGCCAAACCAAGTTGAAGAATTTTATTTAATATGCTATTTTGTGTGGCTATATCCTATAAACACTAGAAGCTTGTTATTAGGGTAACCAATGATATGATGAATCGAATGAGCATATTGATTTCTGATATTTGCTAGCCACCAATATTCAATGCTAATCTTCTTAGTTGTTTGTGAATGATATAATAATATTTTTATTATCGCTTGTTGGTTGACTTTTCCCGTGAGATATGATATAATGATTGTCAGCATTTGATATTTGTTATTCATTAATATTCGACGCTCTCCTTCTGTAAAAGAATAATCAATCAAACCAATAATGGTCTATTGATGTCGATGTTCTAAATTATCATCTAACGACATTTGATGTTTATGTAAAGTTATCTTCATGATCATCAATCTTCCATCATATAAAGAGAATGATCAAGCAAACTATCTCCTCATGTCTATGCTCTCAGATTATTGTTGTTATGTGCATCTTTTTGTTTGTTGTATTTCGATCATTAACATCTAATGGTCATCTTTTTGTTTGTAAGACTCTCATTCTCTACTGAGAAAGGCTGACTGGCCCACAAGTCATCATCTAACGGCCAATATTTTCAATTGATCATCATCTAATGTCTACTAATTTTTTACTTTTGATGCATATCGAGACATGATGTTTGGTCCTTCTTAGTTGCATGTCTCCCCTCCTGCATGGACAATGATTCAGCATACAACCACCATCTAAAATAGCTTTTTTGAATATCTATTAATCCTTGCCTTTGCAATCATTCATCTTCCTTCTTATAAGAAGAACAATCGAGTAGATATTAGTGTCCAATATTTCAAATCAACCACCATCTAAAACTTGTAACATAGTTCCCACTAAAATTTTTACTTTTATTCGATTAACTATTCAAACAAATTTGAACACTTTTATCTATACCGAATGTTAAATGAAAAATTTTAACGTATTATTTGACTTTATAATCATGTACATTATCATTTAAAACTCATGTATAAGTTAGATTGACTCAATTAAGTCATTTATATAATTAATAGTAATATTTACTATTAGAAAAATAAAACTTATTATATGAATTGATAGCCATCATTCTACAAAATTAAATAAAAATAAAAAACAAATATTACTTTTGAAAATGTTATTGAATAATATTTAATATTTTAAATTTATTTATATTTTCTAAACTAATAGCTTGTTTAAAGTTTGATTAGCATAAAACAAGACAAATTTGAGCCTCAAATTAATCATAAGCAAGCTTAGATTTAAATAAACATTATAACAAAAGCGAATTTAAGGTCGAGTTTAAATAGGTTCTAAGTAAATAAGTTTTATCTTGAACAATCTCTAGCTCAACTTAGCTCGATTCACTTGCAATACTATTTATAATCATCTTTTATTTATTATCAATTAATGTTCGACATATATCAATCACACTGTCTTTCTTTTTATAAGAGAAATATAATTTCTAATGATAACTTATTTTCTTGACAATCAAGACTTTTGCCTTTTCATTTATAAAACATGACTCATATTAATGAATTTATTTATATATTAAATATTTTTTATTTGATCCCAACTTATAAATATTTGTGAGAAATTTTTTTAACATTAAGATAATAATAATCTTCAATTTTTAAGATCTCAAATATTTCAAGTTTAATTTATTTATATAATATTTTATTATATTTAAAAATTTATATTTTATAAGTTGATATAAATATATAAGAATTGTGGGATAGATATGTAAATTTTCTTAATAATATTTGAACTGTCCTCTAAGCCTTCACAGCGCGACTACTCTTAAACCCCACTCTCGGAGAGGAGAACCGAGAAATGGCGGGTTCAGGTGTACAGCTCTATCGATATCCTCTGTTTAAGTCCGTCGACGCCGTCCGATGGCTCCATCCTCTCTCCGCCTTCGACCGCTTCATCGCAGCCGCTGTATACGACACCGACGACGCTTCCTCCTCCGTTGAGATACATTCCCTAAGTAAGTCCGACCCCGAAAACCCTAAAGCGAGCCTCCTCTCCATCTCCGTTCCAGTTGGCCATGTCCATCGCGAATTTCCTCCATCCGAACCTCCGAGACCCTTCAGAAGCACGTTGTGGCTGCCCTTTCCACATGTGCTGGGTCCGTCCATTTCCTCTTTATGGATCCGATAGAGGTGTCCGTCAACCTGGAGCTCTCGACGGATGAGGGCCAGCCTCTGCATAACGGGGTTTCGGTTGTGGATCTCCAGGCTGGCGGGCATAAGTGTCTGAGCGTGGGTGAGGACGGGAGGGTGAATCTGGTGTCGGTTGGTGAAGGAAGGCTTGATAGCCAGAAGGTGCACGATAATCGGTATCTTATACGGCAGTTAAATGGGGTCACAGGCGGAGTTTGCCACTGGAGGATTTGGCTTTGGGTTGCAGTGGTGGGACCAGAGGAAGCCTGGGGGATCAGTGTCTCAGCTCAAAGGAAATTGGTGAGTGATTTCATTTCCACGTTCTTTTGAGAGAATTAACGATTTTGAACTCCAAAGAGCTATTTGGCGACAAGTAGGATTCAGGAAGTTTTGAAAATCAGAATTTAGTAAAGCTAGGGTGTTAGATCCTAAAAATTGTTTTGTGTGGCTTCTATTTAATCTAGCTACATCCTGGTACATTGTTAAGTCTTATATTTAAGATTTTATAATTTAAATATATATAAGATTTAATTACAATAATAAATTTGCTAGGATATGGTATTAAGTCTAAATGATCCAAAAAACGGTGAATAAAAAAGATAGCATGATGATGAATACAGTAATAATTGCTAATAGTCTTTAAATAATATGTTTATTGAGTACGTGAAACAATCTTGAGTTGATTGAGAATCTTGAAAGATGTGGCCGGTCTATGGCAAGGGATTACTTTCTACACACAACCAAAGAATGGTGACTCTACCCTAAGGAATGTTTTGCTGGGAGATACTCCAACGCCAAAGTCAACGAGTAAGCTCAAAAACCAGAGAAAAGTTTGAAAGCAACTCAATAAAGCCTCTTTGGAGAGTGAAAGTAAAGTGAAGAATGCACTCACCTTCTATCTTGGGGAGTGATTATAAAATTTGATGTGAAGGGGAGTATATGATGAATGGATACACCACCTCATCATTGAGATCCATGATGGACCATATTTAGGTTTTTTTGGTCAATTCAAGTGTGATGAATTAAGCTATATCACCTTTAAGATTTGTGCTATACCATCATGCATTTTGAGATGATAGACATATAAAAGGAGTCTTCTATTTCAAGAATAGTGATGATAGAGATCTAATTTAGTCTGTCAACACTATACAAGTGGTTTTGAGACCAGTGTTGTTGATGATTTAAAGTGGACCATGATAATGTGATTGATCGCTCAAGATCGATGCTATATTTCATGAATTTATATAAGGTCCTCTACACATCTTAAAGCAATTTGACGGTCAAAATCTAGAACTTTTATTGCATTATCTTGCTCTTGTTGCATGAATATTAAAGAAACACACATTTTGGTGCAATCGAGATCAATCATATTTTAGGAACACATCATTTGCTTTGCTCCCCCCCTTTTTTTTTGATATTTTGTGAAATGCTTGAAAATAGTTTCTTTTACTTCAAAATTAATCATTGTATGGATAATTGCATTGTTCGCGGATATAATTGAAGACTAGATCTTTAAAAATATTTTGTAGGTTGTCTCAAATCAACATAACATAACATAGGCATGTGTCATTCAAGACTATGTGGTATAGGCAATAGTGTGACATGTGTTTATAAGATGACTAAATAATAGCTCAACTTTGGTCGATTCTAGGCTACCATTAGATGAGGCTAACTCATTACACATTGCATATAGTATGTAGGCTCCTAGCATTATTTTTGTCAGCATTATGTCATTGTCTTGGATGCAAAGGATCAAATTGCATATGCGGGTTGCATCACATGGATTTAGGGTGGACTTGGGTATCTAATTAAAAAATTTGCTTAAAGAATATGATTATCATTCTGAGTCAAAATAAAGTATTTTTAGATGTTTTATAAATCCCAAAATAAGAGGGCAAATGTTGAATATTAAAAATATCAACTCTCATTTAATCTTGATTGCATGATCATAAATATCAAGATTTATGTTTTAATGATCTCTTTAGGACTAAGCAATAAAATTCTTTTTATCTTGAATGTTGGATCAATTTTGGTTATGTATCAATTTATAGAATTCAGCTTCAATGTTGAGTGATGAATTAAATTTCATTGATTCTATTAAGATCATCCATAACTTTGATCCAAAAGTCACATATACAACCAATGTTTCAAATTTGACATCCAACAACATTAATCTAAAAATATGAGACATCTATTGATCCAATTATCATCTTAAGCATACATGATGGTTCAATGCAATCTTGAAGATTATATGGCTTAATTTTTACACTTGGATTGACTAGAGGGCCAAAATCCTCTCAACCGAGGACATTTTAATCCAACTTAAATTTAGGGAGGCAGGTGCATCCATTCATTTTATGTTCTATAAAAGTACCAAAATGTCCTTCACTCTAACACCTATTGTTGACCTATTATTTAAAACAAATAAAAGAAGAAACAAAAAAACACTCACACCTCACGCATGTGAGCCCTACCACTACTTCCACATTCTTCACGTGCATATAACCACTCCATCTCTATTGTTCTCATTTTTATCTTTTTCTCACCCCAACAGCCTAGGCAATTGAAAAGTTAGTTTCCATCTGCCTGAACTCCTCACGCTACAGCCCTCAACCATTCTCTCATCAGTAACACTTCTCCTTTCATTGAAGTCATCCCAAGCCCAAAGTCACACACACGCACGCATAGTTCTTGTCCACATCTAGTCTTTGTTTCTCCTCGATCCATCCATAGCATTGAGGCATTGCAATAGAAAACAAGGAAAGCGAATACACATACACTCCAAGAAAATCCCCAACTGATTGTTCAATTCAAAATACAATAACAAACAAACAAATAAAACTAAACAACAAAAAACTTCTTCCTTACTAGTCATCTTTTCTTCTTCATTCTGGCTCTCTCCTCCTTGACTCCATAGAGTTGAAATTGTAGTGCTCAGGAAAATTGACCCACATTCTATTCCGACCACCCAAGCCTATACAAGAAACCATGGCCACCTAATCACCTCTTCTCCAGCCTCTTCCTCATGCACGAAGTCGTAGCCACCCTTGTTTCTCACATGAAACACCTGAGCACTACCGTAGACCCATCCCATCTATTTCCGTTTACATGTCCTTGATTGGCCTCCAACCCCCTGCACTTGCATTTCAGGTGACCAGCCACCTCTTTGGTTGCACACAGCTTGTCTCTTGCTTCTTCCTCCTCCTTATTCCACTAAACTAAACCCCAATCCAGTCCTCTACTTTCTAAACCAATTCCCCTTCTTTTTTCCTCTCTCTAAACAGTCCTCTCCTACCAACGATGGCTGGTGGCTACAAGCAATAGTGGTGGGAGATGGCGATGGTAGACAGTGGGTGGTGCTCATGGTGGGGTCTATTATGGACAATTATAGTGTATTCCAAATTCGACCAAAATCAGGCGAATTTGGAATACACAAAATTGAACCACAATGTGTTTTTGGAGCATATTAAATTAATTTGGAAAAAATAATTGGCAAAAGTAACATACTAATCTCATAGGGAAGTAATTTATCCAACGAAAATAATTCTGCATTTTATGAATATTTAAAAATAACTATAATAGAATAACCCTAATGAGTTCCTTATCACTTGATATAAAGTAATCATAGGAAATAAATATCATAAAAGTGCATTTGATTTTGGCTTCATGCACATAAAATAAACTAAGAATGCAATATATCTCAGAACTAATTACATAATAATCTTAAGGAAAATGAAGAAGAAAAGAAGGAAAAGACTAAACCAAGCAAGAAAGCCTCGTGTTTGAAGACAAGAATGACCTTTCTTGGAAGATTTCAAGTCTTGCACTTGAATATTGTAAGATTAGTAGTTTTAACTTCCAAAAGACAATTTATTCATGTTATACTTGTTTTACATTCCTCAAAAAACACCTATTTAGAGATGGTTGTATCAATCAAAGATTATGTAGAAGCCATAATACCCTATCAACAAACTCTTATGCTCTTTAGTAACCAAGGCAGCCCCATAGAGTGATAATCTTGTGAAATGCCTAATCCAATAAGGATTTTGTGAACAAAACCACACGAATAGGGGCTCCAACTTAACTGGTAAAGCTCGATGCAAGTAAGTCCATAGTGGAAAAAGTACAGAAACAACATGATAACCACATGAATGAAAGCTCAGAGATACTCAGCGGTAATGTCCACAATAATAACCTGAATGAGGAAGATCAGTGAACCTCAAAACATATTTAGGATGTGCTATCCGTATGATTATGTTTTTGAAAAACTATGTAAACTTAAACACATATGTTAATTGACCAATTTTACTTAATTACGCATGAGAAAACATATATTTTGCAACAATAGTATATCTTGAGTTTGCATCAAGTAAAAAGAGAAGTTGACAATAAATTCTTCAATATAGCGATGATGAAAGTGGAAAATGAACTCTTGAAGTTGGGGAAGAGCATAAGTTCATTGGTGGTGAGAGGAATAATTTAGGTGCCATTGTATTGAATGTGATGTATTTTGGGTTGGAAGGTCTACGTAAAATCTTTAAATCGTGATACTTATTTCATTTGTATTTGTCATAACCACAATAGAAGAGCATCACGGGGATCTAAATATCCATAAATCCTTATTGGTATGTTTGTAGTTTATCTTATATTTAGGGTTGAGGACTGGACCTAACCTTTTCAACTTGAATTTTATTTAAAGATAGATAGATATATATATATATATAATCAAATTACTCATCCAATCTTCCCATGCAAGATCGGAAGATAATATCTTGATTCTTCCAGTTCTAATTATGCTAAATTAGGGATGTACACACCATATCTTCTATCATGTCTAATACTCACAGTTTCTAATTATCCCTGAGTTAGGGATGTGAAGTTACCATACATCGGTGATTCATATTGCCAAGTGTATGGCCATCACCTAAGATGTGTCACCAAATACTTAGATTAGAATGTTACCCTCCCCGCAACATCATCATCTATTACTATGATATTTTCATACTGAAAGTAGTGGTCTCCATTATGCTACAAACGGTAACAGCTTTACAACTAGTTTATATCCATTTGTTCATTAATGTGTATTTAAGAGTAGTGTATGCATTCAGACTAATCTTGTTCTTCTCTCTGGAAAAGAGAGGAACGAGTTATTTTCTTCTTAGTCTCAAACCCACTGTATTTTTCATGGTATTCTATTTCATTTTCTTATTTTTATAGTCTACTTTCTTGCTTTTCACTCATCTGAAAAAAATAAGAGATAAAATGGAATGAAAATTTTAATCTCCTTTATTTCCTATCAGTCATGTAAAATGCATATTTGGAACATTTACTGCTTCTCTCCAAGCAAGAAATTATGGAATTAGTAATTTGCCATGTTGTTAATTCTGGAAATCATGATTTTATAGGGCTCAAGGAAACGTGTGAATTGATTGATATCCATCCTTCAAAGCATATTGTCTGTAAGTCGACTTTATTTTGTTTAAAGAAGCATCATTTTACTATTTTATTTTCTACATTGGAATCACCTTCATATCATTTCTTATGACAATTGTATTGTGTTGATATATTTAACCTATCTAGAAGTATGCCACATCCAACCATGATGAGTATGTTCTAAGCCAATGCAACAATAACAAGCTTTTATCCCACTGTGGTGGTTACATAATCTTGCCTCCATTGTGTCCTATTATGTGTCAAATTCTCATTTTCAAGTATACTAAGGTCATTTTTTATACATCTTAACCAAGTCTTTTAGGTCTATCTCTACCTTTGTTCTAAGCCGCCATGTATGTCATAATATAAAAGATGCTTGTTTGTGTTATCTTGCTTTTGGAAAGATATTTTTAATTAATTGAAATAGTAATTGATGGTTTTTATTATCTGAGGAAAAACTTCTTTAGAAGTATGCTACATTTGCAAAAGCTTGTCATGGGAATCTGTACCATAGTACAAGTTTATATTCTGCAAGTAATATGTTATTTGATGAAACATTTGATCTAGGATTAAGGAGCTGAAATTGTCAATCTGATCTGATCATGGGGAGTAGCTTCAAATTCACATTCTAATGATCTGAATTTTAAGGTTGAAAATTTTAATTTTTCTTCAAATATAAATCAGGATTTCTGCTTAGTATTTTATAATAAAACCTGACTCATCTTGTAGCCGAGTTAAACATAGATGTGTGTGGTTTGGGCCTATAGGTAGGCTAATGATTTCAAACTATGATGCTAGTATCTTTAATTCTTAGTGTGAATTACGGATGGTTTAGAACTCAACTTTCTCCATCCTACTTTCATGGAGGTTGTCCCCTTCATGATGGGATTTTAAAAATATATTATTTAATTAATGTTTGACCCATTTGAATTATTACTATTATTTTAATAATGTTCTATTTTGGCTAATTTTCAAAGTTTCTTGATTCGATGTGCCTAAACCAAAAATGGATTTAGGTTAGCCCAACGTAGTGTACGCTTTTGATTCACCAAAATAGTTTGGGTAAGTTGCAACTAAGCTCCAAATATTGGCTACCCTAATTTATGTTAGGCTAAGCTTAACATAATGAAACATTTTGGCCCACCTCAAAATCTTTGCAAGCCAATTAGCCAAGTCCATTTATGTGAAAAACTGGATCACACATGTACCATCTAAATTTTGGTGAATGGTTTTAGTCATCTTGCTTTTAAAAATGAATTAATATTTCTGAAAATATTGTCATGCAGATCCTTTCCTTGTACTATCTGTTAATATATGCAGATTTAAATATTTTAAATCACTAGAAATCTTTATTTTTTTGCTGGCCGATTTTTTTATTTTTTTATTTTTTTGTTGCATCCCTTATTAGGCTCTTTTCGAATTTGGAAGCTATTATTTGATTTTTTTTTATCAATTGTTTGGTTAATGCTTGGGTTCATCCCAAGCATTGTTTGTCTGGAACTACTTGTATAACAAAGAACCGATCTTACTCTCTGGAGCAAGTGTAGCAGGACAATCCACCTTTGAGAGTGAGATTTGGGAGATCCAATATGACATTCATGCTCGCTTCAAGCATCAGCTCAGCTTCTTCCACGAAGATATTACCCATCATGTTTTGTTCTAAGATGGAATTCTCGCCATTATCGAACAAGGTAATTTTATTTTATATTTGTACGAATGTTGTGCTTTTGAATGAATAGATATGAAAATGACTGCAAGTTTTTATTTATGTGCATTTGTGAGTATTAAACATCCTCAACAACAACAACAACAACAACAACAACAATAAGCCTTTATCCCACTACATGGGGTTGGGTATATGAATCCTTCTTCTTCATTATGTCCTGCCCTATTAAGTGTTAAAATCTCATTTAATTCTAATAAAATAAGATCATTTTTATAGTATCTAACAAAATCTTCTTAGGTCTGCGATCTACCTCTACCTTCACACTAAAAAAAATTTTCAATGTCAAATTCAACTTTGGAATATTCTCTAGCTTTTAACACAGTTCACTACATTCCATGCCTTGTTAACCTGTTTAGAGTAATCCATTGCTTTCACATGACTTCCAAAGCATTGTTGCTTTGGCATGCATATAAGGCAGAACATCTTAGGATCCAAGTTTCCTAATCCTAATGTACATAAATGATGCATTGTATCAAATCACACAAATCAATTTTGAAATTCCTAGATCCAATGATCACCGGTTAAAATAAGAAATCATCTTCTTTTGATGTAGTTTAAAAAATACAAGGAATTCATACTAAATGATAATTTAATGATTGTTTAAATTAAAATTGTAAACGAGAAATTTAAAGTTGTTGAAAAACACAAGTCAATGGGATTCACACTACAAAAGGAGGTGACTTTCCATAAAAAAATTGGTGATTGCATATGCACAACACTAAAAAAACTCAACCTTCAATAAACACACAAATTAAAGAACCTAAAATTTTACTATGCAATCTTGTTTTTCAATTTGTGTCAGATAATTATATTTATAAGCATCAACAATCTCATAGTAGCTTCTCGGGTGCAATTTTATATCCAAATTGCGTATGTTATGGATAAAATCGATAGTATCAAAAAGTTCACAGAAAATAGTGCTCAAATAGCGAACTTAACCAAAGGATAATGTTTGGGTCAATAAATGGAATGGGTAGATTAGAATTAAATTAATATGTCTTTGTGAGTAATTTCTTTCATAGATATGTAGTAGGTATTGAGGTTAATAGGTAGTTTGTAAGTCTATGATATCTTTATGTCCCTTGGAATAATCTTTATTGGTAGTATTAAGGTTTTTGATGAAATGAAATGACGTAAGCCTCTTCAATATGTGGCGAACTCAAATCTCATATTTATCCAAATCACAATAATGAGTTTGCAACAATGGTGTTATCATTGAGATAATTGTATTTTCCCCTCTACCTTCGATCACCCCCATCGTTTAGATCCAATGCTTTCATTGCATGGCCGTTGTAATGCCTGCTGTGGCTTAGACTTGAACAATAAATGTACACACAAGAGGCATGCACAATCGAGATAAATGTGACAAGTTGTTTGCTTGTAATACACAATACATAAGAAATGAATTAAGCAAACCAACATGAAAAATCACGTAACATAATATTTTGATGATAATAAAAGCTTATGAGAGACATTCTATCAAAGAAAAGAACAAAAATGCTCCATTAATCAATGCAAAACCCGGGGGGGAGTGATCAAAGGGGATATAGACCTTTATAAATGCATAATGTATGCACTTACTTTGGTGTCGCTTCTATTGGTCAGTAATTAATATGTTTATTAGATCATCCTTCAAATAATCCAACGCTATGGAGGATGTTTAGAAATACTTGATTGAAAGGGTAGGATGGCTGATGGGACTCTAAGGACAATGGTGGTGCTTGGAAAAGAGTTGGAAAGGAGATTGAGAAGAACACGGCTTGGTATTGAAGGGAGGAAAAGGAGTGGTTATGTAGGGTGTTAAGAAGCAGAGCTTAATTAATTGTTGTTTTTTCGCTTTCTCTTTTGAAATTTGGGTGTTCATTCTCGCTCATTAGAATTCAAATTTAATGAGCTAAATATGAGCCATTTTTGAGCAAATGAAAAAAATAATAATGAGCTAGATATGATAGAATCATTCTACCTATCTACAATTATATATTATCATGGTTTAAAAATTGTTTTGGACTAAATGGCTTTCAATCTGTGAATCAATCCTCCAATCAATTTGGTCAAATTCATAACGGTTATGTAAAACTAATAAATTGGTGAACTAAGACCTTTTAAGAAATAGTTAGTTCTAATATTGATTAAATTAAATTTTTTTTGTATTTTGAATAATTAGTAAAAAATAAGATATTTAAAATAAAAAATAGAAAATAGATAAAATATGCAACATAAGTTTTATCCCATTATCGGATCGCTATGAATCTTTTTTCCAATGTAGTCTATTGAGTGTCATATTCTCATTTATCCTAAACAAAGATCATTTTTAATACTTCATAACCTAGTCTTTTTGGTCTGCCTCTACCTTTTAACACAGCCATTCTAATACCTCTCATTGTCATCATGTAATGTATGACCAAACCATCTAAAACGACTTTTTATTATCTTATCTCACCTGGAGCTACTCTAACCTTATCTCATATATTTGTTTCATTTTCAATGTAAGGTCACTCATCCACTTAGCATCCTCATCTCTCAGAACATTAATTTTATGCTTATCCCAACATTCTACACCATGAGCATTGCGGGTCTCACCATCTTATAAAATTTTTCATTGAGTCAATACTTTCCTATCACACAATAGGATACATTCATCCACTTCAACCATCCAATTTGCATTCTACTAATAACATTGTCATCTATATCACCATAACTTTGAATAATAGACCTTGAGATATCTAAAACGCTTCACTCTTTTAATGACTTGATCATCTATTATCACCACTTCATCACTAGATTTTTATAACTAAAATTACACTCCATCTATTCGCTTTAAATATACTCAAATGAAAGCTTTAGACTCGAGGTTGACCTCTATGATTCAAGTTTTTCTTGAACTCTCCAATCTTATCAACAAGAAAATCATCGCAAAAAAGCATACACCAAGGTACATCCTCTTGTAAACGGTTAGTAAGAACATCCATAACTAAAGCCAACAAATATGAACTTAAAGCTGATCCTTGATTTAATCTAACTAAAATAAGAAAATACTTGGTCAATCTTTCATGAGTTTGAATTTAAGTCATAGCTCCATTTTATATATCCTTAATGATTTGAATATAAGCAATATTAACTCATTTTATTTCTAGAACTCTCCAAATCACTTCTCTTGGAAATTTATCGAATGTTTTATCTAAATGAACAAATAGCATAAGAAGATTCTTCTTACTATCTCTGTCATGGAATCTCTCAATAAATGTATAACATCCATAGTAGGCTATCCAAAGATAAATCCAAATTGATTTTGAAAACTTTTGTATCAAGTCATAATTTATATTCATTTACTCTCTCTCTCTCATAATTTTTCTATATAATTTGCATACTCATGTGCATCATTTTTATTTTTTTAAAATAGGAACCAATAGACTCTATCTCCACTCATCTAGATCTTTTGTCTTTAAAATAATATTAAAAAATTTCTAAGCTAAGAAATTCTTTGATCTTCTAAGCATTTTCATACTTCTATTAGAATATCATAAGGCCTTAGTATTTTTTTCACACTTAATTTTCTTTAATGCCTCTCCAAACTCAATTTGACTAACGATGATAACAATAAAATATTTATTTTTATTTAGGGTACTAAGATTGCTAAAATTAATCATATTCTCACAAAATGTCTATCAAAAATTCACGTCCGCTTATGTTGAATATTCTTTTTAGATAAAGATTTATGATCTTCATTTTAATGTATTTTACTAATCTTCTTATCTCTTTTTTAATTAATTTATACATCTTCAACTTCTTAGATTTAATCTATTATATAAATCACTAAAATTTTTATATCATATATTATTTAACTAATCTCTATGGTCATTCTATATCTTTCTTAATTTTTTTTGAGCTTTTCTATTTTAACCAATTTTTATAACAAAACGTCTTATTTTGATATTTTTTTTCATATTTTGGTTATCATTAATTGTTTTTATTAATAGTTTTCTTTTTTTTCAAGCATATTTTTTGCAACTTATTTAATCTAAATTGCTACTTTTTCAATATATGAATGACCAAATTATAATCGATAAATTTTACTCTTAAAATGTCATTATTAGCATTTCTTAAATACACCCCATCTGATTCTAGGGCAATATTTTGATTTATTTATTTTCTTCCAACCCATTATCTTTAAAAATCAAAATTAATAATTGATGTTGAGTGCTTAAACTTTCATCTGAAAGGACTTTCTAATTTTTACTATATAAATGATAGTTTTTTATCTGAAAATAATTAATCTATGTTTTATTTAGTTTATTTTTATAAGTGATAATATACTCCTCTCCTTTATTAAATAAGATATTAACAATTATTAAATTATAAGCTAAAACAAAATTCAATATAGTCTTCCTTCTTTATTACATTTCTATACTCATAATTATTATGAACGCTTTTAAAATCTTTACTACTAAATACGTCAAATTTAAATCCTCCAATAAATACGCTTTCTTCAAGCAGATCATTTGTATTAAATCTTTAAGCCATTTCAAAATTTTCTTCAAAGCATACATCAAAACCTACTTGAGGCATAAATATTTATAATATTAATAATCTTAGTATTAATAATAATCTTTAAAGTTATAATTCTATCTCTAATACCATTAATTTTTATAATATTATCTTTCAAAATTTTATCTATAATTACTCATTCGCTATTTTTAGTACAACTCTTACCAGAATATTAAAATTTAGAACCTAAACTATCAATCTCCTTTGCCTTCTTCAATTTAATTTCTTAAATATGTAAGATATTTGTCTTCCTATAAACCATAATATCTATTAATATAATTAATTTCATTATTTATATTATAAGTTTGTATTCTGATTATAGTTTCATGAACTAGTTTTTTTGCCTGCATTCTTCTATAATGTGAGAATATTTGCTTATTTAATGCTATAAGAGGCTTGGTACAATCTCCTTCCACACATTTCATCAGATTCATACAATGCGGCTAACATAGACACAATAAATTATTCATATCATAATTTTTTGACAAATTTTATGCTGATTGTCGAATACTTAACACAACTCTCCACTTTTTTTCATATGGGATTTGGAATCTAGCAAAGATAATGTTAAACTAAATAAAATATTATGTCCCAAAATTTTGATTTAGAGTAATATTAAAAAATTTTCAGTAAAGAAGTATTCCGAATTAAAATATTATATATTATATTAGTGAAAATATCTTGATTATATCATTTAATTCATATTAAAATAAATTTAATATTTATTACATCATCCAAAGATCTGTTTAACCCTGTTGAATCATGAACTTTTTTAGAAAGAAAAAGAAGAAACAATTTTTTGTGCTTCAATTTTCATCGCCAACTCAAGACTCAATGTAAAATGTATGAATAGCTCACAAAATTCTATGTACATGTGTGTGTTGTTTCAATGCGGCATAAAAATGAAAATTAAATACTCACACACATTCTTCCAATACAATGAGAAAATCTTATTGTGTATTCCCTTGTGTAGATGACTAAAGACCTGTGTGCCCTTCTTTAAGAGCCGTGGGTTTGAAGACCTTCCAGCCACTATATCTCACAACTTTGATTTTTTTATGCATGTCGGGAAGGTCCAATGCTTCCCTCAGAGCCAATGTCATACCTAACGTGCCTATATGGCCACTTTCAAAGATCTTAAGCTAGTCAAGACATGAAACGTGCCTTTTGTACTCATGATTTTGCGATAAAATAACACTACAAAAAATAATAGTTATAGCCAGAGCTTTCTAACTAGATGATTTGTCAAAAAATGATACCACAATAAGTAATAGTTACAATTAAAGTCCTCTAACTGATAGCACCATTTTATTACAATCATAATCACAGTCACAGTCTGTTTGTTCTCTAATAGCTTAACCTCTCTTGAGTTGTGAATCATAAGATATATTTAATAGAATACAAAGCTTCAAATTTGTTAAAGTTTATCTGAAATTGTCCCCTCATGTAAACATCTACCCCAAGTATTTAAGATTCCTTTAGACGAAGAAACTAATGAATACTAACAAAAATTTTTAGTCAAATTGGGTCAACTATTTCTGACTAAGTAAACTAGAGATCATTAGAGTATATAGGACAATGAAATCAAATCATGAGATCTTAATCGGGTTCATCACAAGTTCACCCACCATCCACTCCAGACTAAAGTCAGTTAATGCATGTCATCTAAAATCAATTACCGCTATTATTTGTTAATCTTTTAACGACTAGTCTTAATCGAAACGAATTGTTCATGTCCTTGGAGGGATAAGTAACTATAGTGACTTGCGTTTATAGAAAATCTTAAACCAAATCTATAAGTCCTCGTAAAAAAAAAAAAAAAAAGACAAACTTTGGATAGTGTCTGCAAATCAATTACCGCTACATTTCCAAAATCTCATTCTAAATATACAAAATTCTTTCTCAAGAGAGCTTGAAATGAATTTGTAGAGCCCAAAGAAATATGATGTTCGTGTGGGGATTTTTTTTTTTTTTTTGTCCTCGTGATTGATTTTAATTTATGATAACCTAACTTCCACCATAGTCTAAAAGACAGAAAGGGTGAAAGGCTTTAGTCATCAAATCTTTATTATATGTTGATTGCTTGTTTCATGTAAATAAAAAATCCTAATATATTGAGAGGTGTAAAATTGTCTATAAGCTTGAGCGAGCTTTTATTAAGATTTGGAAATCTTGGATGGCATAAATAAATATTTTCCATTAAAGTGTGATTATCAATCAATTTAAATACTCATCAACATTATTACAGCAACCATCAATACCATTTCAGCTCGATCTAAATCCATAAGCCATCACAAACCAATCCTGAATTACAATTATTTATGAGAGCAGATAAAAAAAATACAAAAACTCAATCAATATGGTGGAAATCAGTCAAACTAAACAGTGCCAAACCATCAACCAGCCAACATGATCAAAACTATATATAAGGTGCATTAAAAACTGAATCAAACAGCAGAGTATCTTAGCAAACTATGAAACATACAGCAGAGATGGGAAACTTAGTCAAATTGTAGCCTAAATTTGCATCCGAGAAGGTAGTATTTTAACAGATGAACTCATCATCTTCCCCTGTAAAAACACACAGCTGCCAACAGGTAGCAGTTATTCTTCATAAAGGGAAAAATGGCGTGGGATTACTTTAACCGTTTGAAATATGCTTTGGATCCGTCTGATGAAGAACCAGTCACAGTACATTCTTGGGTGGAGAACTGGTACAAAAAAGATGAAATTTTAGATGAAGATTCTTCATGTACTAGAGGGCTAAACATAACAAAGTGTTAACAATTACGCCATCTATCAGTTTGAGGCTGCACTCTCACTGTTCTTTTATTTTATAGTTTTTTTTTTTTTTTTTTTTTTTTAGGGAAACCCCATTATACGGGGGTATTTTATTGCCACAAAACCAAGGTTACAAGATCCTTAAAGCTACACTCATCATCGCTCAAAGAGCTACAATCAACCTAAGGAGAAAAACCCCAAGCTAAATACATCCAAAATTCAAAGAGAGCATAAAAACTATTAAGAGAAAATAGTAACACGAGCAAACCATTTGAAGGCAATGAGCGAATTAAGGTCGAAGTAACGGAAGGAGAAGAGTCCATGACACTGCGAAGCAACCTACAAAAAAAAGAGCTAAACACCTGCAAGTTTAAAATCAAGAGACAAGTTTGAGCCAATTAGATAGTGCAGACAAAATGTAACTGAATGCAGGATAATTTGAAATTGTGAGAGAAGAAGAGGGATAAAGAAGGCTCCGGCTCATTCACAGCAATTTAGGGCAATTGCAAATATGAGCATCCAAACAAAAGATACCACAGCAATGCAACTACCAACCAAAGTGAAGTGAAATCCTCACAGCCATCCTATCCCACAAACCTGTATAGGAGCTATTGGTGATTGTCATTTGAGACATAATATATGCTGTCCAGCAGGACAAAATTCAACAGTGAAGGTATCCAGTCCTGAATCAATTTAGTGTATAGGAAAGAAGCAAAACAGCCGCAGCTTCCAGTATAAGGAACAGGCAATACATCAAGGCAACCGAGACAATGCCCCCAACACAGAAGGATAATAGAGGATCGAAAATGAAAGATATTCAATTCCAACACAATCCAAATACTACTAACAGCCAGAAGCAATGGGATAAACAGCAGGTGCCGATACAGTAGAACCCCAAACAACAAATCTGCAGCCATAGATTGCACATGCAGATACAGTAGAAACCCAAACACCAACAACCCATTTAAATTCCCATATGAGTGAAACAGACTGCTCCACGGATCAGCCAAACAAACAACCGCAAGCCCCAATTAAAGGAACCAGCCAGAAAACAAACAGAGAAAATCAGAGACATCTAGCAGGGACTGAAACCGAAGGTCCTAGCAATACCAGGCCAAAAAAAACCAAGCATATACATACAGTTTATACTCGGAAATAGGGTAGCCCAGTCCAACAAAACCAAGATAACAAATACATACAGATTATTATCAGACCAACCAACACCAAAAAGCTTATGATGCCAGCCAAGGTAGCACGTGCATATATACAGAATCTAAACACTAACAACCCATTTAAAATTCCATAAAGGTTCAAGAGGCTCCACGGGTTCACCCAAACAACCGCAAGCCCAAATTAAAGGAACCAGCCAGAAACCAATTAAAGAACAATCATAAACATCTAGCAGTGGTTAGAACCAGCAACATGAAAAAATCAGAAGGCTCCACGGACCAAAACAACCTCAAGCCCCAAATAAAGGAACCACCAAAAAAAAGAAGGAAAATCGAAACATCTAGCGTTATCCAGCCAACAGACATTTCTTGAAATTGATAGATAGCCCACAACAAAACCAAGATAACAAATACCCAAAATTATTATCGACCAACCAATACCAAAAGGTTATGCTTCCGACCATATGTTGCACGCATACAAGAGAATCCAACACCAACAACCCGCTTTAAAATTCCATATAAGTTCTAAGAAGGCTCCACCCAAACAACCGCAATCCCAAATTAAAGGAACCAAAACAATTAAAGAACAATCGAAACATCTATTAGTGGATAGAACCAAAGAACATGAAAATAAATTAGGGGTTGAGGTCCAAGCAATACCAAGCCAACAAGAGATCTGTTAAACTGCAATAGGGTAGCCCATCCATCAAGGTTAACTAGGCCTTCGGATGATGAGGTAGAGTTAAGTTATCAAAGATAGCTCTATTGTTTAGTCTAGCACCTAAGTTTGCTAGTGCGCGATGCATTGCCTTCCCTCCAAACATGGGAGATCTTATAATTTAGAAAGGAGGATAGGATATGCTTGAGCAAAAACAAGCCTTTCTAGAAGTTAAGAGGTCAATAATCGAAAGCATCCACTTCAATCCGGATGTTAAACCAGCCTTGTTGAAGGCAAATCTCAAGGCATAGTAGTACCATGAGTTCAAAGATATGGCACGTAACAGTTTGTAGAGGAAAAGCAAAAGCATAAAGAGCTTTACCTGTAGTTTCTAAAAATACCACCACAACCGTAACCATTACGTGCCAACCATCCATTAATTTTAATAAGATTGTTTTGGGTTTAACCCAATAAACCTTGTCATAATGACATGAATAGGAGATGAAGACCTAATTTGGCGACCACAATAATACAACCTTTGAAGTGTTTCGCTTAATTATGTTGGCATTAAATAGCTCACTAATTTTGTATTTTATTCTAGCCATAATTTTATTCATCGCTATACCATTGTGTTTGGCTTCGCTTCGCCATCCATATAAACCAAATAATAATACTAGCTTGTAATTTTGATGTGACCTTTAGGGATGTTTTAAAGTAAATATCAAGGAGTTGGTATATGGATAAGGAACCATTGAAAATGTCATTGTTAAAAGATCATCATACCACGCCTACACGCAGAATGGCCCCATTAACAAAAGATGATTAACCTCTTGATGTGAAAACAACAATAACATTTAGAGGGTAAGTGGAAGCCTTTGTTCCACATTAAGGAATCAACCGGGATAAAGTTCTTAAGAATACCAAACAAGAATGGAGTAAGTAGTAATATTGTTATGCCATATTTTGTCATAGACATTAGAAATTTCAACATTTCTTTTATTATATATCCAAACATTTTTTAAATTAAATTCACCATTCTGTGATAGTTTAAATAGGATCGATCCTTGTTGGGAGGAGATCCGAATGAAATTAAGCTTATCTATTATAGAGGAGGGGATGTATTCAATGAGTTTAGACATATTCCACTTATTATTATGCTAATGAGTTAACTCTAATGGTAGAGAATGAAAGTAATTCCAATGGACCCGACCAATCCGCTTATCTTGCCAAAATAAGAGTTGCGGAATTTATGCCCCAAGTAATTTGTGATTCGCCATCCATTTAATGTTCATGTCTTACGAAAATTCGGGAGAGTCTCTAGAATTGTAAGAACAGTATAGAGGGTGCTTCGCAGCAATATTTAACATTCATGAAGTTAGCCCAAAGGTTATTATTGCATCTAAAGTTCCACCAAAGTTTGTATGAAAATGCAGTGATTGTATCTTTAATAGTCTTACAGCCAAGACCGCCTTCCTCGAAGGAGCCACAACATTTTTGCCAACTGGACCAATGCATTTTTTTGGTAGATGTGTTAGAGCCCCAAAAAAATTTATTTATCAGCCTCTCAATTCTGTTGATGATAGAATTGGTAGGCACAATAGATTGAATGAGATAAATAGGTAAGGAATTGAGGGTGCTCTTAATCGGGGTAACTACCGCCAAAAGAGAAAGTTATAATCCCAAGAAGAAATACGATTAGAGATCTTTTGGATTATATCATCGAAATGATGTGACCTTTATGTCCTTTGAAAGAGGAGCACCAAGGTATTTAAGAGGCCCATGTTGCTTAAAATTAGTGATTATTTGAATATGGTTAATCCTATTGATGGCAATTTTGGATGAAGGAATAAAGCAGCATTTTGTCTTGTTAAGAAATAATCCACTTTCCCTTCCAAAATTATTAAGCAATTTCAAGATTGTTTTTATATGTGGGATAGAAGCATTGCAGAAGATGATAAAGTCATCACAAAAGAAACTGAGAAAGCGGGAATGCCACCACGAGTTTTATAAAGCAAGTTAGGTTTATAAAAGAAAATATCATTCAAACACCTGGATAGGTAGTCAACAGCAATGATAAAAAGAGTAGGAGAAAGAGGGTCTCCTTGTCTCAAGCCATGGGTAGATGTGAAAAAACCGGTCGACTCACTATTGATGATCACAGAAAACCAAGCATTCGTGGCACAATTTTGAATTAGATGAATAATCGCTTCAGAAAACCCAAAAAGGCGAAGAATCTTAAATAAAAAGTCCCAAGATAGATTGTCAAAAGCTTTAGATATATCAAGTTTGAAGATAATGTTTCCACCTCTGGTGGGAACGTCGATGTCATGGATTAATTCTTGGGCAAGGAGGATGTTATCAGAAATAGCTCTACCTTTCATAAATCCTGACTGATTAGGAGAGATAATGTTAGGAAGCAGGGGCCTAATTCGATTAGAGATTAGTTTAGCAATTAATTTATTGAAAAAGGTGCAAAGACTGATAGGTCTAAAATCACCCCAGGATTCCGGGTTTGAAATTTTAGGGATAAGAATGATGGAGGAACTAGCGAAGGCTCTAGGAAGAGGGTTTCCCTCAAAAAAATCAAAAACCGCATTATTTAAATCAGTTTTAATAGTGGACCAGCAATGTTGGAAGAAATGGGTAGTAAACCCATCAGGGCCAGCGATAGAGTCCGAGTTCATGCTATTAAGGGTATCACCAATCTCAGCTTCCGTGGGGCGCAATGTGAGTAAATTGTTTTGCTCAGAGGTGATCAAGGAGGGAATCAAGTGAGGATTGGAGATATCAATAAGTTCGGGGTTGGTATTAAGTAAATTTTTAAAATGGTTACCGACCGAGTCTTGTAATTCTTTGCTGCCAGTGATCCAACGCCATTCTCATTTTAATTTTTTAATAGAGTTTAGAACTTTTCTTTTTTGAAAAAGCGTGAAAATATTTTGTATTTCATCGTAGTCGTTATTTGTTTACTACCTTTTGGCCAATAAGTTTCTTCCATATTTTGAAATTTAATCATCCTTAGCTTCCTTAAGTTGGTCATGTTTGCTCGAGTCCGTGATTTGCTTCTTCAAGAGAACAAACCAAATTCTCCATACTTTTAGATTAGCAAAATGTTTTAAAATGATGTTTGTTCCACCAATTTAGAATTTGTTTGAGCGTTTAAGTTTGAGCCGGATCATACCCTGAAGTTGTCGAGGTGAATGGGGCCATCCAGTTCATAGAGACAACATTCAAAAGTCATTATGTTGCGTCCACATGTTTTGAAATCTAAAGGGGAAGGCTCTAAGAGGTGGGGGGTTCATATAAATAAGGAGGGCGTGATCAAAGTGTTCTCAAATGTTCCACGTGGTGTTTGGCCATTGGTCAATCCGAGTGGGTTAAATAGAATCGATGCCAAAATGCAGGTTGTTCCAAGTGAAGTTAGAACACGAAAAAACCGATGTCGATTAAGTTACAATCAAGGATCATATTCAGAAATCTTCCATGGAGTGGGTGTTGGGGAGGAGCCCCTTCTTTGGATGTTGTAAGAATAGTGTTGAAATCACCTCCAACAATCCAAGGTAAAGTGGAGATGAGGCAAAGGATCTTAAGCTATTCCAGAGGATGTTCCTGCCCCCTCTGTTACAAGCAGCATAAATAAAAGAGCCCAGAGCAGAGAAATCCCCTAAAGAGATGAGAACATTAATCAATTGATTATGATCTTCTAGGATGGTGATATTGATTGATGGTTTCCAGAAGCACCAAATTTTATTGCTAATGTTGTGAAAAAAATTTTGGAAACCGATTTTACGAGCAACATTAGCAATCTTGGAAGAATGAATAAGAGGTTCTATATAATAACAAAGTGAGGCGTTGTGAGTGCGACATAGGCTTCTAACCCTATTGGGACATTAGGGGTCCCAATACCACGAATATTCCAAATAATAGACCTAATCATAACGATGATGCGAAAGAAATTTGAAGAGCATAATAAGGAATATGGATAAGGAAAGTATGCAAAAGAAAACCTAATTGCATTTTTTAAGAGATGTGGAGGCGGATCTGGTAGATCTAGTGGAGCTTCTAGGATTTGTTGACTTCTTTTGTAGGAAAGCTGTTTGGAAAGGTCTTCTTCTCTCTTGTATCTCCATCGAAGAGAATAGTTTAAAAAATTCATGTTAGTTTTGAGGGGCAATTAATGGAATGGTGATAGAATTTCCCCTTCTTGATTCTGAAATTTGTTGAGAGGATAGGTTAGCGAGTATCTATATGATAGTGGAGGTGGTGATTTTTCCAGTCTCCATTTGAATTATGAGTTGGATGTTTTCTAAAACTAGGGGTTCCTCAATCCGTTTGTTTTGTTGGATGTCAAAGAGCCATGAGTATCTCTTGTACCAACAAGGTCATCACCACGTTGTTTCTTTGAGCTAGTCGTAGGGTAAATGTCAAGATTGGGTTGGGGCAATAAGTTGTCTTTAGGTATAATTTCAAGCTGGGTTGACCCTTTCCTGAGGTATCATCAAGATATTCCACTAATTCATTATGAAGCCCTTTTAATCGGTATGTGTAAACGATAAGATTATTGGTTGTGTGTGTGGTTGATTTTGGGAACATAGGCCATTTTAGTAGGTTGATCTTTTGGTAAGGAGGAGTTAGAGTCTGATAACTTATTCTTTTTTAGCTGAGGGTGGAGAATAAAACAGTCAGAGTTTTCATGCCCATGAATTTTGCAATGGGAGCGTAAAACCTGAAAGTTTTCAAATTCAACTTTTGGTTATAGCCTAGTTTTTTAGCCTATCCAAACTTCTTTAGGGTGTTTTTTGGTAATATCTATTTCAACTAAAACCCGAGAAGAGGCGGATTTCCTTACGATCTATTTGTAATGGCCGAAAATATAGCCCCAAAAAAAAGCACTTGATGTGTAACAAAATGAATGCACATGTTAGGGATAGCCAAATTGGGACAATGGGGACTCTTCCTTAACATCAAAACTAGGCGACCACTTAAGGAGACGCATTTGACAATTATAAACTAAGTAAAAGCAAAACTCTCGAATAGTCCTCATTAGTTAGTTGGATAAGCACATCGAGGGTCAATCAGCCCTACCGAAAAGGAACCCGAGTTTGAGACTATGAAAGAAAGCCCGAATCTTATCAACAGTAGGTCTCCGTAAATTAAATTTCCCAATCAGTGAATATTCGAATGGTTTAGCTAATTTTTCTACATCCATGTCTGAACACATCACGGCTGGCATTCCGCGAAAAGCAGTAGCAATTAAGTTAACCGATTCAGAAGGGGAATGATTGTTACCAGATAAAGCGTCCTTGAAGGATTTCACAGCGGGGGCTGGAGTATTGGATGAAGGGAACTTAAGAGGAGGGCATCGACCTTCGGATCCATCCGAGCGGAGTTTAGGTTAGCGGAAAGGTGATTTTCCGCCATCAAGCCGATCGGGATGAGCATTTGAATCCAAACCACACAGCAAAATGGCGAAAGCTTCACGTGGCCGCAAGAGCGAGAAAAAAGCCCAGCGAGAGGTCGCGTCGGGGGTGAGAGAGAGGAAAATGTTATTTTATAGTTGAATCAGAAGAATTTTCGTTATATTGCATGTGTTGTATAAAATAGAAGTGTGTTATTATATAAATTTTAAATATTTTTTTATATATTGAACTCATCTTAAAAATGTGTAAGTAAACTTAGCCTAGTGGTTGTGTTTAGGCTATCGATTAAGATATCTTGGATTCAAATTCTTATGCTAATTTGTGATCAAATTTATTTAAATATTTTGATACATTGGGATCAAAATTTAGTTGGGATATTTTTCTCTCTTTTTTTTTTTTTATCATGAAAGTTATTGTATTTACTTTTTGAGATGATTGTAATATAAATTTTGATTGATGAGTTTTATTTCACAACAAATCCAATGTATCAAAAGTTATTGTATTTACCTTTGTTTTGTTTTGTTTTTAATGTATCATAGGTAAATCAGCAGTTGAATTACTGGCGGAGGGTTGTCCAATCAACTCTTTCGATATAGATCCTCAAAATCCAACCGTAAAGCTCTATTTCTTTTATTTTTATTTTTTTACTTTTGTGTGTAAAGAATAGTTAATAGTCTGCTTATATATATATTATTTTCTCTGCAGGATATTATCTGTGGCTTCGGGTGGGAGAATATTGGCATTTTAATGAGGCCCCCAAAAGAGCCTCCTGCGTTAATTTATTGAAATGCTGAAAATTTATATTTTCAATGATTTTTTTTTAAATTTCAAATTCTTAGGGACTGTTCGTTGTAAGCAGGATTTACTTAAAATGGGTTTTAGTAAATCCTGAAAAATGAGAGATGTTAAATTATGTATAATTGCTGGGGAACTTAATATATAAATATTAGATTTATATTTAAACTGATATTCATCTTTTTATTTTAATTATAGTAATTTACTTTTTTATTAAATAATTAAGAAATAATCATTACTTTTAAATTTTTCATCGATTCATCATGATCAAAACAATTCTTACACTTATTATCATCATATTTATTAGTTTATAATTGAATTTATTTAATTAAATTAATTTTACTGTTAATAATCTGATCAATGGTTAGCAAATAAATTATTAAATTAATTAAAATTATAATTCTAATTAACAAATTAAACAAAAATATATTATTTTAATAAGCATTATTTATCAATTAATATATTTATTTAAAGTCTAAAATTATTAAAATCTTTCATTAAATAATGACAACTAGCCCTCACATACTTTAATTTATAAATCTCGTAAATCAATCTTTCAGAATACATTTTGATTCACTGAATTGGATGTGATTCATAAAAAGATATTTAGATAAATGATTTACATACATATCACATAATTATTTTATATTTATATATTTAATATATAAATTTTAATTTACACAACTAACACTCTTAATCTTTAATATCATATTAAAAAATATCATTATTTATTTTTTAAAAATGAAACACTTTTTTAAATATTAAAAAAATATTAGATAAATATCTAATATTAAATATTAGATACATAAATGCATAAAAATCATGAAATGTATGTAAATCCTTAAAAAAACTATTTTGCCAAATAGATAAGAACAAAATGTTAATACTAATACCTTCATAAGAACAATATTAACCAAAACAACGTATTTTGATAGCAACAAATGTCTTTAGAAAAGAAAAAAATTATAACAGAATAGTTTTAATTAATAATATTATTTAAATAACATATTTTATCATAACATTTTATTACTTACAATAATAAAAGGCAATTTAACAAACCAAATCCTCTTAGAATTTTGTGGTATTAGATATGTAAAAATTGAAGTTTAGGTATTAGATATGTAAATACATAAGAATTTTGTGGTATGTATGTAAATCCCCCATAAAAAAACTAGTTGATAATGATAAAATATAATGCACAACATAAGTAAATACAATCAAAATAGTATTTAGAAGAGATATAAGATGTCCTAGAGTGGTTTAAAATAAAAAATAGGTGTACATACCAAAATATATAGAGTGTACACTCCAGAGAAATGCTCCAACATCACCCAAATCCTCTTAGAAAAAACTCAAAGCATCTTATAATAACATCTATAAAGAATATAGGAAGTCCCCTAGTGGTCTAAAATAAATAAAAAATGTACATAGTGTAGACATGGAAAATTGCTCCAAAATCACCCAAATTTTTCTCGAAAGTACCTAAAGCAGCTTATTATAATATTTAGAAGAGATTTAGGAAGTCTCATAGGTTTAAAATAAAAAATTGATGTACACTCCAGAATGTATTGAGAGTACACTCAAGAGAAATGCTCCAATATCACCCAAATTCTCCCGGAAAGAACTCAAAGCAGCTTCTAATAGCATCTAAAAAGGATATAGGAAGTCCCCTAGGGGTTTAAAATAAAAAAGAGTGTATACATGAAAAATTACTCTAAATCACCCAAAATTCTCGTGGAAAGTACCTAAAACAGCTTATAATAGTATTTAGAAGAGATATAAAAGTCACATTGTTTAAAATAAAAAAATAGGTACACTCCATAGTGTATAGAGTGTACACTCAGAGAAATGCTCCAAGATTGCCCAAATTCTCTTAAAGAACTCAAAGCATCTTATAATAGCATCTAGAAAGGATATAAGAAGTCCCTTAGTGGTTTAAAATAAAAAAAAAGAGTGTACACTTGAAAAATTGCTTCAAAATCATCAAAATCTTTCTAGAAAGTACCTAAAGCAGCTTATAATAACATTTAGAAGAGATATATGAAGTCTCATGGTGGTTTAAAATAAAAAATGAGTATACACTTCAGAGTGTACTGAGTGTACACTCTAGAGAAACGCTCCAATATCACTCAAATCGTTTTGGAAAGAACTCAAAGTAGCTTCTAATAGCATCTAGAAAAGATATCGGAAGTCCTTGGTGGTTTAAAATAAAAAGGGTGTACACTCAAAAGTGTACACATGAAAAAATGCTCAAAAATAATCCAAATTCTCCTAGAAAGTACCTAAACCAGCTTATAATAGCATTTAGAAGAGATATAGAAAATCCCACAATGGTTTAAAATAAAATGAGTGTACACTCAGAGTGTATCATACACTCTTAAAATTGATAAAAATTATTCAAATCATATTGAAAGGCATTCCATACAGCATATTACACCATTGAAATCCATAGTATGCAGTCCCCTAGTCATTTGAAATTAAAAAATAGGGTGTACACTCTAGAATGTACAAAATGTACATCTCAAAAACTTGAAAAGAGTTTAGAATAATACTTTCTGTAGTATTGATGAGGAGAGATGATTTAACAAATGTGAAAAGCCTAAAAGCTCTATAGTTCAAGAATGCACGAAATAATACCTCACCGTGTCGTCTCGATGGAGAAGATGAGATAGTGCATCAATTTCAATGTCAGAATTATCTAAATAGGAGGAATTGGATGCAGACCGATGCACGCCGAGGGAGGGAGCTGAATACAATCAATGAGTGAATGAACACAATAAAAAAATGACCTAAATTTAGCCCGCGCTCGAAACCGAAAATGCAATCCCGTCAACTTAATGGGCGAGTCCCCGTCAATGATCCATCACGCCTATCACATGGTAAAGTCAAAAGCAATAAAATAAGAGTGGACACGTCATTGATTGGAGTCGGATGCGATGCATCCCACTCCGACGTAATATTTTCTCCAATGGAAGACATTATTAAACACTTTACAACCTGCACAACAAAGTAAAAGCAACTAAAGTGGCTCAAGATACAACATTTCCATTTGCAGATTTAGGGTTTAATTGACATAGTTGCAAATGGATGATCAAATATTTTTCCTAGTAAAAATGATTCTTTCATCACAAACTTGGTAAACAAATAGATACTTGCATCAAACCTTTACAATAGTATTCAAGATCTAAAACTTTGCTTTGATTTGAATCTTCCAAGAAGATCTCTCAATATTTTTGAAAGGTTTTATCAATTCACAAACATGATCAATGAAAACTATGGTTGGCATCTTCAATGCAACTTGAGTGTGTGAAGAAGTTGATTGTAAGAATTCCATCACAAGTGGGCATGAGCCAATCGTAAAGTTGATCAATTCATTTGAGTAGAGAAGGTACAAGGGCATACTCCCGACTAAACTCAAGTTCGATAGAGCAAATCATGATTAGCCAATTAACATCTTAATTGGGATTCCCATTGTTATCATACTTCAAATTCCTTCTAAAGTTGCAAAACAAATTGACTGCTCGCTTAAGTTTTTATTGTCTTTACACTAATCATAGCCGTATATGGAATGGTGAGATTAACGACAAGATCGTTTCTCCTTTGGAAGAGCCTTCTTTCTCCTCATCTTAGCCATCTCCACGTCCACGAAAGAAGAAGGTTACATGGAAAGAAGGTATCGATAATGAGTTTTTTGGAGCGAAGAGTTAAAAAAAGTGTTCCATCTTCTATATGCATGGAAGCCGGTTGATGAGGATGAAAGTGATTACGAGGAAGACTATAGACCATAATAAGAAAGGTAATGGGAGAATTGTTTAAGAGGGATCATAGAGTGAGGGAGTTAATAGGAGAGTAATATATATGATGTATTAAAAACTTTGGGGTGTTCAAAATATAAAATGAGAAGTTTAAGTGTTAGGTATGTAAAAAAAGTTTGAAGTATTAAGTCAAATAGCACAAAAACTGACCATTTTAAATTTACTAAAAGCTCAGTTGGATGATTGAATTTAGAAATGATAGATTTTGTTAAATTTATTATTTGGTGAGAAACAATTAGAAACTAGCATAGTTTACGAATACCCTAAATAAAATCATTTTTTTTTAAATCATATATTCTATCTGCAAACAATCAAATAATCCATAAGTTTAAAGTCAGATTTAAAAAAAAAATGATGATTTTATTCTCACTCTATTTAAGTGAGAATAGGCATTCAACTAAATTACAAATTCAATATATTTTATTATTTTTCAAAATTTAATTCCTAACATCAAGCAATCAATAAAATGGGATTTCATGATTTATACTGTTGGATCAATTCATGAAGAAACTATACCATCTTTAGAACAAAAGGAAAAAGAAAAAAGAAAATACAAAAAGACTGCAATATATCTATCAAAGACCAGACATTTTGATTCATAGAAACTTTCAAGGGAAAAAAAAAACATTGGTGCAAAAAGGAAGAAAGAAAATATGAAAAGCAACAAAATGATGTAAGAGACTGTAAACAGCCGATGAAAGAATGACTAATAGCTCAATCGCTTCTTCATCCATTGGTGGGATTCAAGGCAACGCACAGTGAGAGCAGCAAAATACCTAAACCTGATACTTGCAGCCTGCAAAAAATGAGATGAAAAGAAAATTTTAGATTGTATCAAAGAATAACTAATCAGAAAAAGGGGGAAAATTACATTTGGAATAACATGACTAAAGTTTTTATCATGCTGGATTTCAAAGCTATGAAATTAATTTGATATTAGTGCATTGCATAAGAAAATTAACTAAATTTTATATTATAGTCATCTTAAAGCAAATCAAATAACTTTGAGACTCATTCTTACTACAAAAATTGATCATAATATCCTGAACTAACATTCTAATATTTAGGCTGTATGCACCAAAGCAAATTGTTAATATTTAGGAAGATTTACGTACATAGTTCACAATTCTTAGTATTTACATATCTAATACATAAAATTTGATATATACAAACATAGCATTTTTCATATGCATGAAAAGGTGTATTTCGCTTTGAAATAGTTAATGACGGTGGATTTTTTGATGTAATATTAATGATTTAAGTGCAATAAATGTAAATATTAAAGTTAAGGTGTCAAATACATAAGAATTGTGTGCTATGTATGTAAATGCCTCTAATATTTAACCTTAAAGGGTTTTTATTTGCAAAGAAACATCACAACTAAATGCACCAAAAAGCTATTAAAAAAATATGAAAATTCAGATTCCTACCCTGCTTATTGCATATCAAATTCCTTCATAGTGTCAGGACTGCAGATGATGTCAAAAGCCTTGTTCCCCAGACTGTCCTTCAAAATGGAAATTTGTCCTTCTTTATAGAGCACATCTTCATCAAGCAGTTCAATCTTCTTGTGGAGAGATTTGAGCTCCGCATCCATGATCATGTTCTTCTCCCTCAGCTGCTTCATCTCCTCCCAGATGTGATCCCTCTCCTCTGACATATTTTTCAACCTGTTCCTTGTAGCAGTCAAGTCTCTTGTGGATTCTTGAAGATCTTGCTGCAGCAGCAGGATATTTTCATCTTTCTTCAGCATCTGTATTTATCACCAATTTTATAATTTATTCTGAGTAGATGGTCAGGCTGTAGCAAAGTGAACTAATTATGAGCATTAGTTTTGTACATTAAAAGATAATCCTTATCCTATATTTATGAAGAAGAAGAGCAAATTTGAAAATAACAAGAGTAGGGTTAAGATTGTTCGAGTTATTGAATTACTAGGAGATATCTATTTATAAACGCAACTCCAGTCTAACATTTAGTAATATCAAATCTCTTAAATAGTTTAATCACAAATCCCTGGGTATAAATATAACCAAATCAAATCATAATTGCTATTTTAAGTTGTAAGTAATGCAAGAATTATTTTTCACCTGGATCTCTATTTCCCTTTTCTTGTGGTTGAGGCAGGAGACTTCATCCTTCAGCCTCTGGATATCAGTGCTAAGCAGATCGCATCTCCTAACTGAAGAGGCCAAATCTATGTGCAATTGCTCAAATTCCAGTTCTCTAGAATAAATCTTCTCTCTTAATAGTGAAGTTAGTATAACTTCGGCCTTTAGTTCAACTTCCATGTCATCCTGAAGAAATTATTACAAATGTCAAGCCTAACAACAGAAAGGGACAAATTTTGCATGACGAACGTTAAAAGGTAGAATACAATGAAATACATTTATTTAGGGCTGATTTAGGATATATTTTATTTTGTGTTTTTATTTTTGTTTTTATGCTATTTTTTAAAACATCTTTGTTTAGTAT
Organism: Cymbidium sinense; assembly: GCA_021442155.1. Classification (NCBI taxonomy): domain Eukaryota; kingdom Viridiplantae; phylum Streptophyta; class Magnoliopsida; order Asparagales; family Orchidaceae; genus Cymbidium; species Cymbidium sinense. Next base: position 191,005,202 of record CM038216.1, read on the forward strand.
ATTTTTAAAGTATTTTTAAGTATTTTTATTTTTATTTTTAAAAACACAATAAATAACTAAAAGTTATTTGAAGTACTTTTAAAAATAATTATCATTTCCGAATATATTTTACTTCAAACCAAAACATAAACAAAATAAAATAAATAATAAATTGATCCCAACCAACCCTTTAGCTGTCCGTAAAATGTTGAAATAATGTAGGTTATCAACACCTAAACTGCTCAATAGATCTAGATTTGGACCAGAGAATCAGCTTGAAAATCTAACATTTGACAATTAAATATTTGACCAACAATGAATAGGCATAAAGTCAAGTGTTAGACTAAAAGCTAACATAATACTGGTAGCGGCAAATTATGCACAGCCAAAGAAGCAAGTGAAGGTGCATCATCGAAAGGTTAATTTGAAATTGAGAAAAGTAAGAATAACAAAATTATAGGTATTATGATCATATCTTAAATAATATATATATCCTGTCTTATCTTAACAAAAATTACTTATAGCTTATCTTATATATATATATATACCCTACCTCTGATCTGTGGGCCCTCTGATGATTTGATGAATCAGTTCCTGCCTTCTGACATATGCATTTTGATTCTTGGATGCTTTCTTTTTCCTCCAGTGACGTTGAAACTATTTTCAAACTTCTTCTAAACCTTCCTATTGCTCTCGTTAAATTCTGATACTTAATAGTCAGATCCACAGCACAATATTTATCAGTATCACTGTTAGCATTTTCACAATTTGCAGTGCGCTTGCATGCGATAAAATCTAGCAACTGACCACATAAGTGTCTACTATCATCAAGTAATGAATGACAAGCTCTGCATTTTTAAGCATTCTAACCATGCATGAAGCTCTACATTAAGCCTTACCAAGGAGAGGCCATATTTATTTTCAGTTCCTTGCAAGCGGTTCAGAAGACATATATTCTCATTTTGGAGGGATTCCGCTTCAAGTCTACAAGACTCCAGCTCCCTCCTAAGCTTTTGCTCTACACCAGTCAACCTTATTTTCTCTGCCTGTAGCTGAACAGTATCAGTATCTCCCTCTAAGAATTTCTTTTCATCTTCATTACCATAACTCTGTCTAAGGCCATTGATTGTTTTATCTTGCTCATTACATATTCTTTGTAATCTACCGACCAACTTCTGCAACTCCATGTTCTCCTTTTCTATCTCCTTGAACCTTATTTTAACATGGTCCCGTTGTTCCCCTACCCCATTGCAGCATTCCTGCAATTCCAATAAGGTTTGACGAAGACTGAGGTTTTCTGCTGTCAGCTCATCCTGGCTTGCTCTGCTCTCATTCAACTACCTCTTTAGATTTATAACACTATTTCTGGTCTCCACTTCGCTCCCTTGAAATAAAGAAATTTCTCTTTGAAGCGATACATTCTGCTCTGCAAGTTCTCTTACCCGATCACGCAGCCTCTGTTCTTCAACCTGGAACTTTGAAAGCTTTAATGATCAATCATTTGACCTTCTATCAAGCTCATTCTCTAAGCTCAACTGCAGTTCATTCTTTTCATTCTCCAGCCTCCTTGTTGGGGTATTCAGCTCCAACTTTGCTTGTTTCAAACGCTCATTTGCAAAAGACCTCTGCAAGTCGACTTTATTTGTAAGAGAGTTCAGTAGCCAAATATTTCCTATTTTCTTTGATCGTCATTATGTTCTGAAGCAATGCTGCTTCGTTTAAACTTCCATAATAAAGCTTCTCAGATTTGGGATCCTTTTCAATCAACAAATCATAATTTTCCTCCAACTCTTTCAACTTTTAAGCAAATCTTCATTGGTGCCATGCTCTTGAAGCTTAGAGTTTACCAACTCATCCTGCTCAGAGGCCTTGGACCCTCTCCTTGATAAAAAAACCTTCCTGTGGAGGTCAAAAGGTTCATACAACAAATTACAATTAAACTTCTTATCGAGTGGTTTGAGATCAAAGGAGCACCCTTGAGCTGTACCATCTGGGTTCCAATCTGATGAGTCCTCACAAATGTAGTCAGCTGGTGCATTTATTTGAGTCACATTTTCGAATGCTAGAAATGGATTTTTCAAGCAATTCGCATTTCCCCTCGATGTTGTTTTCCAAGTGTCCTTGTTGGAATGTAGGCCTGAGATCATCACTTGTCCATTCTCTATTAGAGAGATTATAACAATTATCTCTTATCTCCCTAAATGAGTATGATCGATGATTCTCTATACCATAGAGAGGTGATGTTGGTGCTGTACACAATGCTCTTGGTGGCCTTCCTATAATAGAACTTTTATCATTTTCAACAAGTTTAGCGCCTTCTCCAGTCTCAGAAGCACATTTTTTAGAATAATTTTTTGCTTTGGTAACCTTATGTTCTCCATCGATGTAGAGGTCGAGAACATTGTTCTGAGGAGAAATCTGGGATGAACGAGTTGTTCTACATCTTAGAGGAATTGGAGAACTGCAAGCTGAGTTACAGTCTGACGAATTTTGATTAACACCAAAGGAACTAGGAGAACTTGGTTTCTCAATAGCATTTAAAGAAGATTCTCTCTTTCTGCTCTTGCATATCTATCTGGAGTAAATGAGTTTTGGCTGCTGTGGGAGTAAAGAATCCATTGTAAGAAAAAGTTCAAGTGCATGTATTCTGGCTATTTTTAAGAGAAAAAAAATCCTGACTAGAAATATTTGGCGCATGGAAGAAAAGAGTTCGTCTTACTGATTTTAAGTAAACAAAAACAAAAAAAGATTTCTTTACTGACAAAGAAATTCAAAGAAATCACCATATACAAATTTTGGCAATGGAAAAATTATGCAACACAAGAAAAAAAATCACCCATATACCACTATAATAAAACAGCTCTTACACTAAAAAAATGAAGTAATGCGTCAATGATACCTGCATGGAGAGCTGGTATATTACAATGGCTGAAAAAAACAAAAAAAAAGTAGGAAAAGGTTCTAAAAAGAAAGATAAATAAATATAATGTAAATTTAAAGGATAATGGTGCTCACTGAAGAGTATATCTGCCCACATGTTGATCATTATCCCGGCAGGAAGTCATTTTGCTTTGATCACTTGAAGAACTTAAATTTCCCTCATTTAAACGACTGCAAATGGCTGCAGATGTAAGAGACAGGCTTCGCAGATATGGATTAGATGAACTCTCATTTTCCAAATTTTGATTTAGCGCTTGAGAACATAATCTTCTGGAGTTTGAAAACCATCATAAATCCTCTCCTGAGTGGAAATTTTAGCATTGAGCTCCTTCGCAGCCCTGAATTGACCTTTTCCTGCTCTTGTTCAGGTCTGCAGGAGGGAGGTTGTCATTTCCACTACTAGATGAAGATCTGAAAGAAAAGAACTTCCTCATCCTTGACTTCTTGTATAAATTTATCCAACCATCAAGATGTAGAGCTCACAAGCTACTAAAACTCATTCATGAATTTTCAACCTTCAAGAAAGCGTCCATCAACCTGACGATTTATAAACTGCTACTTTAAAGATAACAAAAAAAAAAAGCCTAGAAACCATACATCATGCCATTATAGTAGAAAGATTGAAAACCCTTTCAGTTAGTGATGCAAGGAAAAATCATATAAATGAAACATGATGGAAATTCTTTGCAAGCTGGTTCAACATCCCAGAAAAAATCCATGAAGCCATTAATGTATTTTAAAGGTTGTTCAAGACATTTGTATTGTATGATATTTCTACCTCTTTTCTTGTTCCTACCTCACAGCAATTCATTGATTGAGAACCTAATTGTGTTAATAAGACATGCATATACAAATTTAATATCATTTTTCATTGAACTTTTAGGAATTCTGCTCAACCATGATAACGTGACTTGTGTTAAATAAGTTCTGCTTGTTAGCTTTCTTGAATTCCATGCACATAATGGACTTTACTAATACTAACAACAATTGTATGATGTACCAACTGAGCAAATTTGCAACCACTTAAGAGAACATGATATAGAAGGGTACTTCAATTTGGTGCTTTAGACAATAGATGTTAAATCTGGAAGAAAGTGCAAGTTACATGATAAAAGTTTTTGATAAGTTACACAGATTCAAAATTGACATTGCTGGTTCCAAGCCAGGATAAGAAAGATTGAAGGTTGATTTTGATCAGCGAACAGTAAAAAAAAATGCCAAAACTAATGAAATGAATCTAAATTTAAATTTTGCTAGTCCATGCAATAGCTCACTTATTAAATTTTGTTTGTTCCTTCCTCTTATTTCAATTATTCACATATTCCATGCAATAGTTCACTTATTAAAACTATATCATCAATAACAAAAAAAAATACACCAAGGCATCTCACTCTAAATATGCATTATAAGCATCTCCATAAATAATACTAAAAAGCTATAGACTCGATATTGATTTTAACGTAAACATACAACAATTAAAAAATTTTAGATAACACTTTAACTACTTGTAATAATAATCAATGATCTATTATACATATTGTTAATAACCACATAAGATAATTTATTAACAAGTCTTAAAAAAATCAAATTAAAAGAGAGATTTGTCTTAAAAGCATGCTCATATCCAACCCAAACTTTAAAATTATGCAATCAAGTATTGAGATATTTTTCATCTATGAGACGAGGTGTAAGCCTCAAGGCATCTAAGGCGTAAGCCCCATAATCAACAAATTGTGCAAAGAAGAAAGTGTTATAAACACATCAAAGTACAAGACAAGAAATAATATATAAATATCTTAAGATATTGACATTAAAATGCAATACATTAACAAACTAATATAATAAGAAGTAATAAATTGCATAGAGTATCAAGTAACTTATTAATATCTTGACAATAAATCATAAAGTAAGAAGTGTTATATAAACATCAGAGCAAAATAAGATATCGAAGTAACTAATGGCATAATAATTTAAAATAAATTTAGTATAGTAAGTTTTTCTCTATCACTTCAACTATCCAATATCAAATTAAGAACATCACAAGTAATGATGGTGGTTGTAGTGTGTGTGAGGAGTATAGAGAGAGAGAAGAGGTGCTTAGGTAATATCAATCTCTATATCAATTACATATGCATTAAGGCAAGTGTGTTATTTAGGTAATTAAAATTTATATTTATTTTTTTAAATTTACATTTAAAGTGTGTGCCTCATAAAATTGAGGCTATGCGATTGAACCCTCACATCATGTGAGACAAAGTCATTACAATTTTTCAAAAAAGCATTGAAGCGAGTATTGATGCATGTTTTTTATTGTGTAATTTTAAATAAGGTACTTAACCAAGTACTTCACTTTTTTCTATGCTTAATTTAAGACATAATGTATGAGTAACTTATAAAATAATATATATATACCAATAAAAAATAAGTACCAACTAAATACTTCACTTTTTATCATGTATTTAATTTAAGCCACAATATATGAAAATTGTATGAAATGTTGAATACAACATCCAAATCTCAAACACCTAAATATGTACTTCAAAATTTTATTTTTAAATAAAATACCAAGCAAAGTACTTCACCTTTTGGATGCTTAATTTAAGTAGCAATATATGAGATATTTATGAAATAACATACATATCAATAAAACCTTACATACCTAGTTAAGAACTTCACTTTTTATAAGGTATTTAATTAAAATCACAATATATGAATATTTATAAAATGATGAATATAACAATAAAACTTCAAGTGTCGAAATCTCGACATAAAAAATTTTACTTCTTTCTAAAATACCTAGCTAAGTACTTCACTTTTTGTGTGATTAATTTAAGTCACAACATATAAGCATTATATGAAATAATATACTTATCAATTAAACCTTAAGTACTAGCTAAGTTCTTCATTGTTTATATGCTCAACTTAAGACATCATGTGTGAGTTACTTATGAAATGATATATATACTAAAAAATCTTAAGTATCTAGCTAGGTAGTTCACTTTTTACTATATATTTAATTTAATTCAAAATATATAAAAACTTTATGAAATGGTGAATGCACCAATAAAACCTCACGTACTTAAAAAAACACTTCAAAAATTTTATTTTTCTACAAAGTATATAGCAATGTACTCTACTTTTCAGGTGCTTAATTTAAGGAACAATGTAATATTTATTTACAGAATGATTTATATATATAAATCATAAGCACCTAGCTAAGTACTTAATTTTTTATGTGTTTAATTTAAGTAACAATATATGAGCTATTCACAAAACAATATACATATTAATAAAATCATTAGTATCTAGCTGAAAACTTCACTTTATATTAGAAATTTAATTAAAGTCAAAATATATGAAGTATTTATGAAATGATGAATATAACAATAAGATCACAAGTATCTAAATATGCACTTCAAAAATTTTATTTTTTCTATAAAATACTAAGCCAGGTACTTGACTTTTTGTTTGTTAAATTTAAATCATGATATATGTGGGCAAATTATGAAATGATATATATGTCAATAAAACCTTAAGTACTTGGTCAAAGTTAAATTACACAATCCGGTATTCAGATGTTTTCATCTAAGTGATGTAAGCCTCAAGACATTTTAAAACATAAGACTTGGAATCAATTTGTTGCATACAGGAGGAAGTATTATATACACATTAAAGTACAAAATAAGAAATAAGACATTAATATCTTAACCTATTTACATATTAAAATGTAATATATTAACATACTAATATAGTAAAAAGTAATAAATTACACAAAATATCAAGTAACATATTAATATTTTGATATCAAACCCTGAAGTATGAAGTTATATATAAACAACATAGTAAAAAAAGATATCAATGTAACAACAAATGACAATAATTTAAAATAAGTTTAACATTATTAGTTTTCCCTATTACTTCAATTATTTAATATCAAAGTAAGAATCTCATAAGTAATGATGGTGGTTGCGGTGACCAGCATTATACATGAGTGGAGAGGGTACAAGAGAAGAGGCACTTAGGTAATATCAATCCTTAGATCGGTTGCATATGTCTTAGGGCATGTGTGTTATTTATGTAATTATAACTTATATTTAATTTTTTTAATCTAGATTTAAAAGCGCACGACTCATAAAATTGAGGCGTCTTGAGGCGGTTTCACATCATGAAGTGTAAGCTTCATATAGCACCAATGAGATGTAACCCTCAGTGCGATTTTTTCAACAAAAAAAAAAACACATTGAGGCAAAAAATTTTTATGCAATTTTAAACAAGGATCCAATTAACCAATGCTACTACAAAAAACAAATCAATTCATGGCTCCAACATCACAATAATATAATATGATATTTTTATAATTAGCAAGTCTAATACAATCAATCTTGACAAAGCAAGCCACAAATTGCATGCCAAAGGCCTTAACTCAATAGTATATTCCTTAATTTCTAACTCATAAGTTATAAGCACCAATTTTAACGAATGAAGCTATGATGAATTTCTTTACATTTAATGTAGATTTAATATCTATATTTAGCCTTGAGTATACCATAGATCTATAACTAACATAGTGTCCACCTATATATGTATGGGCCTCTAATGAAGATATAGATAGATTTCTATCCTTAAAAAAGAATGGCACAAATTACATTATTAACATAAATCGCCTGAGAATAAGCTTATATTAAAATCATTTAAAAGTATGTATCCAACCACAACTATTAGTACACCAATCTCTTTTAAAAGGCCACCAACAAAATGTCTCTTAAATTGAATTAGGATTAATATCTTGAGTAAAATCTAATGAAAAAGGCCTAAAGTCAAGGCTTATTAAAAGATAGATCCTTAAATTAAGATTCATATTCTAAAAAAAAAATACTCATTTTGAAATTGTTTGAGCTACTAAATAAATATGATAATTGATCCTCAAAGTTAATACAAAAGAAAACCCTTATGGAATTCCAAAATAAAAAAAAAATGACCAATACTAACAGCTTGTGAGATAGCCAAATATCTATGACAAAATGTATAAATAATAAACAAGGAATTCCACTCTGATTTCCTAAAAATCTAACAAATTGATGGATTGTTTGAGCGCAAGTCTTTAAGAAGCATCTCTATTTCAAATGCAATATAAATTAACAAATTGCATTGTTTAAAAAAGTTATTTGGTTAGTTGAAAAATAAATACTCAAAATCATTTTTTGCGTTTAGGGTATTTTAAGAATTGTATTCATCCTAGTGAAAGATGGCAATCCTTATCTTCATAAACATATAGATAAGCATGCATTTCTCTAAAAAGAACATCAACCAATAAACCCACTCACACACTCAAATTAAATCTAACTTTTCAAAATAAAAAAAGAAGAAAATTATATTAATGATAGTCAATTGTAATGGGTACCTTTCAACAAGAGTTTGAATTCCAAATTGCTATCTTAAGAAGCATGCAACTGCTTTGAAAGGCATGCTAAGTTTTGAAAGGCCTCAACTTTAAAAAAAAAATACTTGAATGCATTTCATTAATTATTCAAATCAAAATCAAGATGATCATAAAAATTGCGTGTTTCTTGAGGAGACTTAAACTCAAAATATCTCACAAGGAACATGAAATCATTTTAAAAAATTCAGAAAACTCTTTTTAAAGATCAAAACTCATCAATGTCCATATATGCTACGATCGACTTGTTAAATACTCAAATCAACGACTTGACAATGTTGCATAAATTAAAATATGTTAAATTCAAAATTAAGTTGCTAAAAGTGCAAGATTTTCTAAAATGTATTCAAATTCATGAAACTCAAGACCTACATATGCTTTGATGAAACTAAACATACAATCTTAATGTCCTAAAATATTACACGGGTTAAAAGAAATATTAATGATTTTGATTATCTTAAGGAAAGAGCAACTAGTTAAAAAAATTCAACAATTTCAAAGATTCGCACTCATTTAAATATAAGTTTAAATTTCATCATTGAGGTGTATTAAAATGTTCATCCTATAGAACCAATCCTCTATGCATAAAAATAAAGTCGACAAAACATGTATAATGATTAATACTTGAATGACTTCAAATAAAATTTAAATCAAGCTTATAGACCTGATCCTCTATTGAAAGGTAAACAGAGTTGACAAAATATAAAGTAACAAAAGTTATCAAATACTTCAAAGATGGCAATGTTAATTGAAAACGTCAATTGAAGGGAATATTATTGTCAAAATGTCCCTAAATTCATGTGTAAATCACTTTAAGCTTAAATCAAAATGAAAATATCAAAGCTTCAAAAAAATTTTAAAATTCAAAATATTTAAGAGAAATCTATCATCTAAAATTTAGAGTAAAAATTTTATCCATCCTCCGAAGAATGGCAAATTTAAGTTTAACTCAAGCTCACAAAAAACTAACGTATTAAGTGTACTTCTATATAGTCAATCTCAAATAATCCTACATCAGAAAATTTGTAACTTGTGCCCTTTGTTTGCATGATTTTGCTACAAGATAGCACTTCAAAAATAATGATGGCAACTAGAACCTTTTAAGTTGTTTATCGCAAAATGACAATTAAACTGCGATCATCATTGTAGCTTGCATATTCTCTAATTGCTTTATCTCTTGAGTTATGAATCGTAAGATACATTTGTTAAGACATAAAACCCTTTATTACCAAAAGTCGACTTCAAATTATAAGACAAACATCAATCAGGTATACAAGATCTCTTTGAAAAACACAACTTATAATTACTAATAATAATCTTTCAATTAATTTAAGTCAATTATCTCATTTGACTAAATAAACTAGGGACCATGATAACTAGAACAACCAATGATGAAATCTTAATAGGATTCATCATTCTCTCTCACCATCTACTATGGGCTAAAGGTGAAATTTTTCTGAAATTTTAAAACCTAACTCTTACTATTATATACTAAACACTTAGCATTTAATGACTAGCCTTAATCGAAAGATCACCAGAAAAAAATAATAATAGAGCTTGTGCATATGAAAATCTAAACCAAATCTAAAGTCTTTACAAAATAAGATAAATCTTTGAGTAATATCTTATATGCAAAACTAATCTATATTTTGAATGTTTAACCTGGAATACATAAACTCTCTCATAGTAGCTGAGGGAATTTTAAAGCGCACATAAGGCACACCATAAACAAAAATATGTCTATTAACCCATTCAAAGTAGGCATATGTGACATGAGATGTAAAAAAATGCACCTATAAAATAATTAAATTACGATGATCTATTAGTTGCAACTTCATACAAATAATATCAATATTATTTCATGATTAGTCAATAGCAATGTCGTGTCAATAATATTCATATGATATGTCAATCCATATGTAACAATGAATCAAAGCCAATAATAATAAATTTGCCACCTCATTGTTGAACTCATTGGCTCAATAGAGATCCATCAATCGTGAAGTGTGGATGGACTCAATGCTAATGGATGAAATAGTAGGAAACCAATATATCAACTACATTAATCATAGGGGAAAATATATGTATCATGTAATAATAATATTTTTTGAAAGATATAAGGAAAATGGCATACTAAAAATAATATAAATGATTATGCTTCTATCAACTAGATAAGTAGAATGTATAGTTACATGCACATGAATAACATGATATTATCATAAAAGATATGCCCAATGACAATGAAATCATAAATAATCATATTAAGCCCAAGGACAACATACTTCAAATATTTGAATAATCTCGATTATCAAAATTAACCTTGGCACTACTTGAAAACAATAAACCATAAACCAAAGTCTTTGAAAAATAGACAAGGTAAAAAATTGGAAAGTTCAAGGCCCAACTAATGTAACTATGAGCCACCACCCATCTTTCCTTCATTAACAATTCCTAAATTAATGAGTTATATGAAAATTCTAAATCAAACTATTAACATATATGAGCTTATTAATAAACTCAATATCTTTGATTCATGGAGCTTGACATATGAAAATCTCTATGAGGATTAATTTAAAATTTTCTATCCTAAATCCATCCTAAAAGAACTTCAAACAAGAGTTCAATTGCATTCATAATTATGTATCTAGAAGAAAGGTGTTTAACTTCAAAATAGACTAATAAAAGTTATTTTATGCAAATGAAGATTAACTACCCTAAAGCCAAGCCATAAAAGGTTATAAGCATGTATTTAGAAAAAAAAATTAAAAAGTATTTAACTTCACCATAGACAAATAAAAGTTAATCTTTTATGCAGATGAAGATTAACTACCCTAAACCCCAAACCATACAAGGCTTTAGTCTAGATTGGATTTTAAGGGATTGTTTGAATCACAAAATCTGCAAAATTATCATACATTGTTATGAGATATCAACTATTTGGTTCCGTGGCATCTCTAAGTTACAATTTATAAATGAAATTTAGAGTTGTTAAATTCCTTGATATTCATCATGCATTTATGTTATTGGCACGTGGCAGTAGGTTGTTTGATGAAATATTTAAATGCAATTGCATAAATGGCATTTAAGTCCTATTTTGATGACATATAGATGTAACAAAAAATTTTCTGCACCTAAATGTCAGGTAGGTTGTTTAATGGCAAAAAAAAAAACAAAAAACAACTAAAACAAAGTTTATTCTACATAACATCAAAGTGTTTAAGCAAGATATCATTGAATCAAAAACAAGCATTTGAAAGCCAATTTGAATAACATTGGCAAATGGATAACATTGTTATCAACATAAAATTCAAACAAACACCCTGAAATTTCAGTGACATCATGCATATAACCTTACCATTGATTTATGCAAGAAAAAACTTACAATAGGTAATATTGAAATCTAAAGCTAATAAGATACTACAATCTAACAAAAGTATAGCACTCACAAACATTTAAATAGTACATAATTCAATTTTGATACTTATAATTTCATAATATAATTCTAATCGTATATTTCATGTGAAAAGCTCATTTACACATTAGCAGCTCTCTTGTCGATATAAGCACTTACTATAAAGATGTTATTCCTAGTTTAGATCAAGTAAGAACAAACTATCCTAAGATTTATTAGTTTGAACTTCAACACAAATCACCCAATCCAAGATTATTTATTTGAAAATGCATAATTCAAATACTTTGAACTTACCCTCATTAAGAATCTCTTCCAAAAATTTGTTCATACTAAATTTCATAAAATACTAATAAGTGTTATCGTCCATGAATTTAGTTTCTTAAGCAATTATATTTATTGCATGCTAGAACATTTGCAATTATAGATATTTATTGTCTTAACCTTGTGCAATAATCTTACATACACACGCACACACACACACAAAACAAGTTGAGTTGTTCATTGGTGACATGAGGTATTTTACATACAAATCCTATGAGGGGAAAAACCACAAATTTAGCCTAGTTGAAATAATTTTATTAGAGTGAGGAATAGATTACAAAGAATACATTTCCTACAATTGAAGAAGGCATTGATATAATGAGTAGGTATGAATTATAGAAATGACTTCCATGAGAGATGTCATCAACAAATCATTGGTGTTTTACTTGATTATTTTTACTTATTTATTTATTTATGTAGGAAAGAAGATCGACAATGAAAAAGAAAGGAATGAACCTTAATAGAGATGAGAGACATTGATGTTGGTGTCATTAGCGAGCGTCGATATTTTGCTATGAAAAGCATCAACATTAGTGTTGATAATGGGCATTAATCTTATTAGAGCTGGCATCAATCCCATTAACAAAGACAAACATCAATGTTGTGGATAGTGACATTAGTGTTGGCATCAAGCATTAGAATTGGTGTAAATCGGAATTGGAGTTGGTGCCAACATTGAACAATAACATTAGTTCGTCATAAAGAATGTTGGCATTGGTTTCAACGTGAGCATTCTTATTGGCATCTACAACAAGCATTGATGCTACTATTGACAGTAGGCGTTGCCATTAATTTCAACAAGTGTCTATTTTATTGGCAACTTTGAGCATCAACCTTATTATCGATGACAAATATGATATCAATGGAAAATATCAACCTTAGTGACGATGATAAGTGTAGCAATGACGGAAATAATGAGCACCAAAGTTGGTATCGATCACGGTATCAACTTTAATGTCGAAGCACTAACCCTATTAGCAATGGCGAGTGTTGATATTGATATTGATGATGGGCATCAATATTGATGACAACAATGATCTTCAACATTATTGTTGATGATAGATGTTAGCCTTAATGGCAATGATAGCCGCCAATATTGTTGGTGATGATCGCTGTCAAATTTGTTGGTAATGGCGAGCATCAATGTCAATGTTGATGGCGAATCTTAATTTGTTGGTGATAACAAGAGTCAATCTTGGTGTTAATAATTAGCGTCGGTTTTATGGGTGATTATGAGCATCAGTTTTGATAAATACTCTTTGACGTTTGTACAATGATACATGCATTTTGGTAATAGTGTATCCTTATTATAAGCATCAATCTTATTAACAATGACAAACATCACCCTAGATTTTGACTGTGAGCATTCGTTTGTTGATAATGGCGGGTGTCAACTTTATTGGCAAGGATGAGTATCCCTGTTGGTATCAACAACAAACATTGGTCTTGGTGTAAGTAACGAACATTAGTCATATTAGAGACAATAGGCGTTGCATTAGTGTGGACCACAACCATCAATCTTATTGATGTTGATGGATGCTGGCAAGCAAAGCTTTATATTCTCTCCTTCGAAATCCTCCTTGTTGCCTCATTTCCACCTTCTCAAATGTGTAGAACTTGAATTTATTTATAGATTTTTAGAAATGGGCATTCAAGTTATTATGACTAGGTCAAATGATACTTATTGATCTTGCTAATCATACAATATTCTTTAGACATCTCAATGCCTTAATAATATCAAAATTGAGTGATCTTGAATTTATTAGATTTCTCTCATTAAAACACTCATTTTGGTTGCAAATACATGAGATTCTAAGACGATTTAGTCTCTCAAATAGTGTTATCAAATTTTTAGCTATACTTTCAAGTGCTTGATTTAGAATCATTTGGATACGAATCAAGACACATTTGGTATCATTAGGTTGTCTCTTCAAAGTGTTCATTTCAACTATAGAGTTTGGATGATCCTAAAATCAATTCTAAAAGTTTATGATTATAATGCCAATATCAATATATATGTTTGACCTAATGAGTTTTCTAGTGACATATCAATATTAAAGCCTTAAGAAAAGCACAATTATGTTGTGATTTCTTTAAACCCACACCAATTCATTCCTAACAATCTAGTATTGGATCCCAGTCATCCCAAAGCTAAACTAATTAAATCAGTTCCCGTATCCCATAATCAAACTAACTTCTACCAACATCATCGCTAATCAATAAAATTAACATAAATCAAAGCCCTTCAACCCAATCTTCACCGCAGAAGAATTTATCCAAATTTAGATTTAACTTAGGTCAACACCTAATCATCTAATGCAAACATAAGACATCTACTCTCTAGTTAGAACAATAAAATCCCTAATCTTAATCTTTCCATTGGTCCAAGAAGGGACAAAAGAATCAAGAAAAATAAGAACCTAAAAATACTACTATTGGCAAGATTCAATCATAACCAGTAACCACACTATCACTGTAACAATAGCAATTCATTTTTCAAATTTTCCGCATGATTAAAACAGTAAAGAATATCATTAACATAAGCTACCGTCGATCTCCCCTTGAGCTCGTCGGCGGACACTGGCGATCAAAGCCTCCGCCTCCCCCGACGTATTTGAGACCCTCAAAAGCTCGTTCGCCACTGTCACTCTCGTCTCGGTCTCTCGTTCAAATCCAATCAACGACCCACCCACCGCATAATAACCTGGCAAAATTTTTAAAATAAACATATTTAAAATCTTAATTAGCGTATTAAGTATATTTTCAGAAAATTTTAAATAGGCAAATGCCGTGACGTTTGATTCATGGCAATACAGCGACAGCCTACTAGCCTTTAAACGACTAAAAATATTAAATAAAAAAAATTTGACCACCGCGAGATTTTGATCGTATTAAGCGTTTGTTATTAATTCAAATAACTTAGTATCGTTTAATCGACGAAATTGACCAAATTTTCATGTTGACCGAATTGAGATTGTGACTCCTTGCATAAGGAATTTCAATGTCTGAGTTTAGTTGCATTTATGGTTTCAATATATATATATATATATATATATATATATATATATATATATATATATATATATATATATATATGGCATACACAAAAGTAACCCTATATAAGCTCTATTTGTAAAACAAAGGAAAACTCAACTTAAAGGACAATTTATGATTCTCTACCAAGTTTTACATGTTTTGTATTATGTATATTTTATATGAAGATAATGACTACATTAATTTTTTATATAAAGAGATTTTCTTTCTTTTGATGTCAACCTATGAATTATCTTTGTTTGATTAGACTTTGATCATTAAAAAAAAAATAAATAAATGATGAATGCTTATTTTCTATTTTTATGTTTTTTTTTTGCATTTTTTTATTTATTCACTTTATAAATATATGAGATAAACTCGCATGAAATATGAGGAATTATTGAATTTTGAATGCTTAGTAGTTGCATATTGGAGAATTTTGATGTGCTTTCTTTATCTTAGTGATATTTAAATATTTAGACTATTTTTTAAAAAATATAGAAATGTAAAAAAAATTAAAAATATTTTTAAAATAATATATATATTATGATCACCTATAGGATACTATTGATCCCATAAATTTATTAAATAAAGAAATGTGGCTAGAATTTTAAATATAAAAAAACAAATCAATGTAACAACATTACAGGTAGCATATGATCTACAACTTCTGAGTATGCAGAGTACATCTAATGACGTGCAGTGTGTCACTTTGTAATGTGTAGTCTGGGATCAGCTAATGCCTAATGTCGACATCATCTCCCGGCCCTCATTGTCATCGAGGTGTAACATCCGTATCTCTGCGATGGTCCCGCTAAAAGGGTACTATGGGTACACGCATGCATCCAGGGCATGTATACTGAGTGAGGATACATGGAATATGTACCGCCAGACGAAATGGTAACATGCCTTCCTCGGTTGAGTATGAGGTGTGCTATATGGGTAAGTGTGACCGACATCTGCATGACGATGGACCGCATCGAATCTGTAGCATGTGGTGAAGACTATGACTATAGAACTACTTTGCATCTCTATACCCGCTATCCGATATGTATGTCCGTTTTTCGCATAATTCCTCATAAGTATTGATCGAATCCGGAAATCGGTGTCCATATCTCTCCAAAATAAGCCGAGAATATATCCCGTGTGTCCAAGATATGTTCCTCTATGGAGAAAAAAAATTATCTATTAAACATATAAATTTATGAATAGCATAAATTTTTTTAACACTTACCGCCTCTGGAGAACGAGGATAGTAGGTGGTCGGTATGGTAGAGCCCTAAGCATGTATAAAGGAGGCCCGTGGATCGATACCACCTCATATATCGACTCACTACCGTCAATCAGTCGAACCGCACCACAACAACAATGGCATCGGTTCCGCCTCCCACCGTAATATGTAAGCTTGGTGGTCAAACCAACCAACATCACCTTCCTGCCCATCGACTCGCTGAAATGAAGGATCTATAAGATCTACATCAACTCTAGGTGATTAACTTCGCGAGAATGCGATCGAGAGATACCACTGATGCGCTTCAATGATCAATGGAACCAGCCACCATATCTCACCACCCAAAATGCCGTCATCTGCGCGATCTCCGGCCATAAGGTTCCATATCACCTACAATAGTCATATAATAAATTTTATGTCTATGAAATTAAAAAATAATAATAATAACCAAAAGTGCAAATAGTCACCGGCTCAAGAAACCATCAAGCTCATCCTGTACACTCAACATGAGCTCAGTCGCAAAGGTCAGTCTGAAGATCGCAAAGTGATCAAAGCGGATTGGTAAACCACATGCCCTCTTTAACATGTTGAAACACTCGGGCGTATCATGGTGCCGTAATGGAACCTCTCATCACACAATGTCCACTTTGCCACATCTCTGAGAGCCACTCTGCAGCCTTACGGTTTAATATTCTTGATATCCATCATATAGCGGTGTAAATGTGGATGTCAATTGTATTTCCGCAACATACATTTTCGGCACATGAACTCAGATCGAAATTCCCATTACGCATGCCTTCTTGAAATTTTCCAGGTAACAAAGGTGATGTTTTTGTCCATTAGAATCTCCGCGACGCACGCCAATCCGGAATGTCGAAATAATGCATAAATCGTCGTGCATATAATTGGAACCAAGTCTTGTAAAGTCCTAATAAACCGCTTTCAAGACTCATCAGATTCATTCAATGATCGCAAATGCTAAAGGGAACAAACCATTGTTAGATCGATACCAATGAAGTAATCGTACTTTCTAATAGAAAAGTACCATCAAGACTCAAGATCAGCTGAGCCGCCAACCAACTATGGATGGACTCAAAGCCCAGAAAATGCTCAAATCGACCATGAATGCTTGCCTAAATTCGATACAAAGTGCCGTGAATAATCATAAAAAACAACCATGAATCGATCCAACAAACGATAACGACTCTTCCCAATCGCCAATATACTTTGTATGGCCTTCCTGCGTGCATCCCATACTTTCATATATGAAACTCTATCAAACTTTGAGTCCATTCGACCAATGATTTCCAGTTTCAAGTCCAACTGACATCGATAAATTGAATGTAGTAACTAATAAATCGAGGTGCATTGCCTATGTTTGCTCGATTGAATGTGAACATGTGTGTTCCTCGACATACTTGAAATCACCCAAGCACCACCAAGCTCTTGCTTGCCCAGAGACGCCACAAACATGGCCTGTTAGGATTATTGCTATGAATGCAACATATCGTGAACCTCGATTTATTAGAATCACATGTGACATATTCTACATTATTTGTGATTGATCAACCCTGCACTGTAAACTTTAGGTGTCTCTTGTCATGGAAACACATTCCCTCCAGGTCTCATTGGAATAAAATTATCTTCTAAGAAAATAGAATTTGATGGGAGACCATCAAAGTTTAGTTCTTCATCCCATTATTGGGTTGACTGACAAGCTTGAACGTATTCATTGTCTTAAACATGTGCTCCTCAAAGCCGCTTTGTTAGAGTAATCTCTCTAATCTGCTGATTTGGATAATTTTCTTCACCTATCTCACCCTCGCTATCATCTGTGTCTGAACTCGTTACGCTGGGCATTGTTTCGTAACCCTCATCCCCGGTTTCTGGAGGAGCCACCGCATCAGAATAGTACTCATCCATATTTACGGAAGTTGAAGCTATATGAGTAACTCGAATAGGAGATGCTGATATGTCTACATCTTCATCACATATGAATGTAGTGTTTTAGTTAATGTGAAAATTTGAAGACAAACAAGCAGTTCAAACAAATTACCTATGATGTGGTCCTTGTGGTAAGTTGAGAAGTTTCAATTGAATTCATCTGCAGATAATCGCGCTTTCGCTTTGTTTCATTTCAATTTCAACATATATGACAATAGTACGCTGTGTGATTGAGCAACCACATAACTTCGTCATCATCTAGGTGTAGCAATGAACCGGCACCAACAGAAACCTACATATGAGATTAATCTAGAACCGTCGAATCAACGCGTTTAGTGACCACATGATTCGATCTTGAACGTAAAATTCGACGAAATTAATATAGACGATTTTTCCGCCGATACGTGGAAGAAATCATCACTGACGCTAAGTTCGCCACCATAATACAACACCAGACATACTGTGCTTGAACTCATTTTCGAATCAAATATGTGTACCTGAAGTGGAAATGCTGAAGAGCAGACCTGTTTAAGTTAGCTAAATTAATGGTTATCTTATAAAATACAAATGACAAATAATTTATGATCGCTTTACAAACCGATCAAGTAAATGCCAAAGTTTTAGCTTTATTGAGCCTTGCTTATATAATGACAAATTGTAATATATCGTGTATCACTGTATCGATTTGATAGCTTATCAAATATTTTAAACGAGCTCAAGCATTTGAGTCGAGCTAGAATTTGACTTTCTTTAAATAGAGTCAAGCTCGAGCTTAACAATGATTAAATAAGCTTAACTTAATTAAGTCAAAACTCGACTCAACTCACTCATTTACACCCCTACATAGCATACAATTCTAGAGGGTTAACAATTTTTCTTCCAAGTCATGGTTAATTAGGATAAAAAACATAATTCAAGACAAAAATTCAGCCAATAAATTAGTGAAGATTCTATTTATCACTCACACTTAAGTTAAATTTCTAATGAAGATATTATCTAGTGCAAGGAAACTTTAAGGCTTCCTTACAATGTGTCTTCTAAGATTTTATAGATAATTTAAACCTATACAAATTATATTGAATATGAGATTCCTTTTAAAGTTCTTTTATAAAATTTCTCATATATATATGAAGCCTTAAAAAATTAATAATTTGTTGAAAATCCTTTTCACTACAAATTTCTAAAATTCAATATGGGCATGCACTCAAGTTTATGCATTAAAATATTAATGGGAAAAATTATAAGGCCTCGCTAATCAATATAATAATTGGATAAAGCATTAATTTATCACACTGAACAATCGAAAGGCTAAGTGTTAGATATTGATAGTCAAAAAATTTCAGATATTTATTACTAGTTAGTGTTAAGTCATAATTGATATGAAATAATAGAGGTTAGGCAATTATAGAGCAATCTTACTAAGATTAACAACATGAAATGCGTACATAATCAATGATGAAGAATAAAGAGAAATGAATATCGTCAAAATCCAAGCACCTACGCAAACAAAAAGTCTGAAAAAAAATAATAAAACTATAAAAGGAGTAAGAAACTAATGTTGATATGATATATATAATAAAATATATATTCATGCCACGCATGGAGGACGTTGTTCTAACTTAATTATCCAATAAGTAGACAAAAGTAGGAGAGAAATCAGGTTCATGCAAGGGACAATACAAAGGTCAGAAAACAAAGGGAAAGACACTGAAAAGCACTTCATATAGATATATTCAGATCCAATAATATGCATACAAAATAACAATTAATCAAATCATATACAAACGAGTTTACTAAAAATTGATAACCTAAAGTAATTTCATCATTTTTTTCTGTAATATCATATTAAAGGACTAATGAAAATTGATAACCTTTCACTAAAAAAATTCAATGAGTTTCAATTACAAATTCTAAATTGAGTCCTATTTAATAATGAACAAATTCATATACTAAACCTAATCTCAAACAGCCCTTAAACAAAAAAAGTGATGTTCATATCCAAACCTAATCTCAAACTCCATTAGATCTTCTTTTTTTTGAAGCATCTTCTAAACTCACAACTATCAAATTAAAAATATGACATTAAAATCATATTAGTTATTTTATTGGATGTAGTTAAACTTACAAACTTTGTTGGAATGAAAAAATATATTTCATAATTTAACGAGACACACAAAATAAGTTAGATCCACAATATGTATACCTCAAAATACTAAAATACATGCCACAAATGTATATTACTCGCTTATTTTGAAAAAAAACACAAAATACCTTTTTTTCCCGCCAAAAGGCTGGATCCGCTACGGCGAAATGTCGCCTAACCTTCTACCGAGAATGTCCGGTGGAGGAGCGGATACAGGGAGAAAACGAGGGTGAGATCGGGATCGTGAAATGCTTTTTTAAAAAAATTGATTTACCCGTTAAGCGAGTTATTTTAAAATTTTTTGAAAACGTGCTTAATCCGCTAATTAAGATTTTAACAATGCTTATTTTAAAAATTTTGCCTAATAACCTGATATGGAGATGGGTTTGTCATGGCTCTGACTGCTCTGGCCAATTGTGTTATTGCACAATAGTCTCCTTGAATAATTATTTACATCCTCTCATGATTATTTGAATGATAATCTAATTTTTTTTATTTAAGTCATTTAGATTTAATTTCAAACAAATTAGATAAAAGTTAACAACACAATGAATACCAATGATAGTATTTGAATTGTGGAGTTCAATAATCCCAACTTTTCTTTGATATACTTTTTACATAAACTTGATATGACTCTTAAGCATTTAATCAATAGTAATAATTAATTAAAAATAACTCAACTTCTTTGTGCTAAAAAGTCCCTTAATAATATAGTTTTTAAGATAGAAAGATGCCTGCCACTTTTGGCTATGTAACTCATACTTATTAGCTTATCTAATTAGCAGCACCTATATTTTAAATTATAATATTTGTCTCTGATTTATAATAATCCACCCAAATATCCCTATAAATGCACATATATTTTAAATTATAATATTTGTCTTAAATTATAATTTGTAAAATTCAACATGATATCTATTAGTATAATCATAAAATAATGACTCAAAAAATTTGTTAGTCACTTTTAGAAAAAAAAAAAAAACTAAAGAATATTGAACTCTCAATTATGAAACATGTTGCCTTCCATTAATAATCATTGAGTACTAAATAGTCAATTGCAAATCCCTATAATACGAGATAACTTATGAATTATAGAATAATAAGATCTTATGAAGTTAGTCACTTTTTTTTTATCTTATTCATTGAACAAAATGCATGACTATAAATTAAGAGTTATGTGAATGCTCATCGATAAAAAAATATATAAAGAACCTACTATAGTTGTAGATTGAGCCTAAGAGTAGTCAGTGGTAAGTTCGGGCTAAGAAAATTTTTAGGTGAATTGAGTTTACAATAAATTTGATTAATCTTTAGATTGAGGGAGAGTCAAACAAAGATACACTATTAAGCTTTAGAATTTATAAAGAATGTAATGAGGATTGAAAGAGTACTTGATTTGGCCAAAATATATGATTGCATTATGTATCTCCTTGGAGATCACTCATTATCTTTAGGGATAACACATAACTCTTTATTCTTAAGCGAGGATCAAGATTGAAAGTACAAGAAATTCTATATGATATTACACACACACACACCCGTGCACACACATAGACATAGATAGATAGATAGATAATGAGATTCAATGCAGTTAGTCATATAATGAGTATATTTAATTATTAAGCAAGTAAGAACTTTATTCATGTAAGTTTAAGATGGATATAGAGTGACATTTTGGTTTTAATCAAGAACCCCTAGTCAGTAGACCTGTGAAGCGATTTCTGAAGCTATAGGAAATATAGCTATTGGTAATTATTAATTGCTAATAAATTGTATTCCGAATTTATTAATAATAAAAGATTGAATTAATTTCATCTTGTAATGATTGAGATTCGACGATTTTATCAAACATAAATTATATTTAATATGTAGGATTTTTTAGTTATTTTTTATTAATTTTTTTTATTCCTACATAATATGATCATTAGTTTATAATAATTAATAGTATATTGTTTATGAATTTAAGTGGGCTCCATTGTGCCTTAGGTGCTAAATTTTGTGAACTTGACTCAAAGAAACATTCTGCTTTTCCCCTTAATTGATTGCTACTAAGTCAAGTAAGGAGCTTTAGAAATCGCTTCACGTCTCTACGACTAGGGTTCTCAATTAAAACCAAAATGTCACTCTATATCCATTTTAAACTTACATGAATAAAGTTCTTACTTGCTAAATAATAAATAAATATACTCATTATATGACTAACTACATTGAATCTCATTATCTATCTATCTATCTATGTCTGTGTGTGTGCACGGGTGTGTCTGTCAAATTAGATTGCCACTCTTGGTTCTGTTATATCTAATTGACACTTTGTATATTTAGAACAAGGCTTGGTATATTTTAATGCAGACATAAGTGTATGAAAATAACATTCTTTAATTCCTCATTTTTTTATTTCCTTTCTGGTCTTTTATTTTTCTTTCTTTGCTCGTGAAATCTTCATTGTCATCCACCTCCACCTATGTACACACACACACACACACACACACACACACAGATATCTATATATATATAAGCATTAGAATAATGAAGGACTGAGTTATGCGGTTCATTTTAGTTTTGTTGTGTGCTAGAAAACCAGTTGCGGTAGAGTAAAAGTTTTCGCTTTAGCTTTGTTGTGAAATCCAGCACACACACATGTATTTAAAGAGTGAACAATAAAACTCTAAAATTTTTACGTGAAAAATCTCGAAAAGAGGGAAAAACCATGGGGCCTAGCCTAGTAAAAAGCTTCAACTATATATTTGTTTCATAGTACAAGATCTTCCTGATACTGGGATTACAGAATTCTATATGAGAAAGGGACAACGCTTTGGTAATGACGATGTTGACGATGATGCGATGACGAGACGACGATGTTGACGACGATGATGACGACGATGTTGATGATGATGTTGACGACGATGTTTACGACGATGTTGATGATGATGACCAACGATAGTAGTCGGTGATGATGACCGAAAACAGTGGTCGACGACGGCGATCACGGCGATGGCAGCCGAATGGTGGTTGACGACCGCCGAGTGGCGACGATTTGTGCTAGAGGATCTTTAGAGCTCTCTCCTCTCTTGCTTCCCCTCATATGAGGAATGATGGGCTATTTATAGATTGAGGAGGGCGCCTCAAATACATGTAAAAGCACTACCCACTTCATCGACGGCCACAATGATCCCTTTGATCATTTGATTTATTTTAAATATTTGAATGCTCAAATGAAGTTGGAATTGTAAGATCTTTGGCTTATTGGAACCGGCTCGTCGAGACGCTCGATTTGACTATACACTTCATATTTGAGAGAGCTTTTAGAATTTAACCGATGTCTCAAAGTTTCCAATGATATTTTAAGTGCTTGATACCGGTTCAATTTGACGCTTGATCAAGATTCGTGTTTCGACTAGAGAAATTTTCGGGTCATATCGTTGCCCCTATTTTGGATGATATTATCTCAATCATCAAAAATATATGTGCACAAAAATAGCAAATTCTTCAACGAAATTGGAGTCCATTAACCACACATTTTGAGAGAACAAATCTCCATGTAAGCACAAGATTATGACTATGGAAGCAGATGCACAGCCACAAATAAGTATAGGTATGTGTGAGAGCAAAATTTTGAGGTTACGGACCCATCCGAACAGCAGGCTCAATGGCGTAAAATGGGTCATGTGGTTTGGGTCGCGAACGAACATGCTCGGTGGGTGGTGGTAAGGCGGCATGGCATGCGGTGGGTTTATACCTCTAAACGGCGGTTTTTATGGCGATTTTATGGTTTGGTTTTAACGCTTTGATTTTGATGATTTTACCCTTTTGCCCTAAGGTCTATAAAATCCCTAAAAGACACACTTCTTCAATACTCTGTTTCTTCTTGAGTGAGGTTCGCTCGAGTCGATCAAGGTCCGCAGATACGGTTGTTCCCTCGAAGAGGCATCAACCTACCTCGTGACCGTCCGGTTTAGAGGATCAAGGCCCGCGCGTTGTTGTTTTCCCTCGAAGAGGGCGCCAACCTCGTTGACCGTCTAAGTTTGAGGAGATCAAGCCGCGACATACATCGTTGATTTTCCCTCGAAGAGCCAACCTCGTGACCGTCCGGTTACAGATCAAGGCTCAGATATATCGTTGTTGTTCCGATTTTCCCTCGAAAGAGGTGTCAACCGACCTCATCGGACCGTCCGGGTTTGGAGGCAATCAAGGCCCGCGGTACATACGTTGTTGTTCCAGTTTTCCCTCGAAGAGCGCCGCCTCATCGAACCGTCCGCTCAGGCATGCGTCGCGTACTAACTTTTTTCGTTAGAAATTGGATTTCTCGTGACTTTAATGGATGATTAAGCAGTTGATAATCACCAAGATGGCGAGGGAGCATTAGCTGAACTACCGCTCAAACGACTAAAGTTCGTGTAATTTATGAGCATCATCGAGGAGAATATCTTCTCTCCTCTTTTTTATCTTTTCTCATATGTGTATCCTTTTGTCGATCAGAAAAATTTTATCGCAAGCTATCCGGTGAGAGTCAAAAGGAGCCAAGATGGAGTGAGTCGCTTTTACAAAATTCTTAGATTTTGTCATTTCTCCCTCTTTATTTATTATGTATTTTCGGGTGATAGCAAGAAAACCCATAGTATGACACATGATGATATACCATCCATCATCGATAGTTTAATGGTGTTCCGCAGAAAGTTTTTCTTCCCTAATGAGTTGGTGGTCATTGTTGCCAAAAAGTCTGATCGAGCCCGTTCACCTCCGCCAGGGTACTTTACTATTTCTGAGATGATTCTTCGTGCGAGACTGCGATTCCCTTTGGCTCCTGAGTTGATTGAGATATTCTATGTGGTGTTTTGTCACGCTTTTATTTCGAGCTTTAATGGTCATCGTCGGTTTGTTCTTCTTGAGAGCGGTGTTACTTTGAACATCAAATAGTGTCGAATGCGATTTGCATGTGATACCGGACGGTTTTTTATTGGACTATAAAGAATTGGATAGAATTTTCAAAGACGGATCAATCTAGAAATTGGTCTAATGGATTCTTTTGAAAATGAGTGGGCCTTCATGAGAGATGGGGAAGATTGAATGACCTTCCAGATCCATTATTGATGTCAGAGAATGAGATCTTGGCAACTCTTAATAATCCCTGATGTAGGAAGCTTGCAGCATGAGTTACGTTATATTGACAAATATATAGTTGAAGATAGAATATTCAAGGTTGGCCTTTCTATCCTAGAGATCTCATTCTTTTCTACTAAAGAGGTCAAGTAAAGGTGATGAAAGGTCTCCTCATATTCATAGGGTTCTTTCAAGAAGCCCGTCACGAAATCAGGGTGGTGGCAATGTGATGCAGGGCATCATCGTCACCGTCGTCGACGCCATCATCATAAAGCTTAAATGAATGATTTGGCCTTTTGTTATAATTTAAGTTATGTATTATTTTTTTATATTTTTATATGTCTTGAGTTTATATATATATATTCTTATGTCATAGCCCATGAGTCATTATTATTGATTTTTATATTTTGTATATGTCTTGAGTTTATATGGATTGGGCTATTCTTATATAATGTCATGATATCAGTAGGTATGGAATGAGTGGTAGATTTGATAATGGTGGTAGGTTTGATAGTAGGTGGTGGTAGGTTTGATAATGGTGATAGGTGTAGTTATGATGGTGTTAGGTTTGAGTCTCCCTTTCATTCCTATAAATAGGGAGACTCTTGTAATGCTTTGTACTTAAATTTGGAATGAAAGTTATCTTCTTAAATTTCTTTTACTATTCTTTTGTGTGCTTTCCTCGAGTGACTGACTACTTGAGTGTGAGTTCACAACCCTTAGAGAAGGACTTCTAAGGAAGGAACGCGATCTCCACAATGATGACGCTTTGTAGAGGTCTTCAACTTATCCTCGCCACTGGTTATTTTAAATCACATGTTAGATCGCTTCATAACTTTTGATTTTCTTTGCACTTATAAGATTGATCTCTAGTGTGGTTGACATAACTTTAACTAAGATCTTTTCAACTTCACTAAATTCATAATATTGTGAATGTGTTCAATAGTAGTGTGCATTTATCATTACTCTTGTGAGGATTTAAGAATTATCGGTAATAAACATCATATCATAAAAGCACCTGTCCTACATCATATTTGGTATCGAGCAAGTATGTTTCTTTGGGAATATCTTATTTAGTATTGAGTTTTGTTTTAGCATTAGAGTAATCTTGCAATTCATTGTTAAAAAAAAAATAAAAAAATCATACAAAATTTTTATCTAATTAGAGCATTTACTTACTTTTAATCGTGTCTTTGATTTCATTACATTGTATTTTAAAAAATAAAAATAAAAAAAATAAAAATTAATTAAGTATTTGCTTATATTAATATTTTGAAAGAATATCATCATGTCAACTCGTGGTCATAGATATCAAGATCAATCCTTAGATGAAAAACATGATTCCTATGAATTTTACTAGAAAAATAGAAAAGCTTACCCTTATGCACCAACAAACCTTTAATGAATTCCAAAAGATTTGAAGCCTTAGAACAAAAGTTGGTAAGCTTACAACACATTCACAAACTAACCCAATCCTAGAACACCAACTTGAAGAGAGAGAAGGTCATCATGTTGATCCCGCTCCTCTTCCTCTCCCACCTCACCACATTCTCCTATTAGACTCGCTATCGCCCAGGAACAACTTTAATGAATATCCGAGTTTGATGAGGTACTTCCTCACCCACCTCAAGAAGACAATTGAGATGAAGGTTATGCTCATCAACTCCTTATGAGCATTATCCCGACATTATAAGAGCCATTACCTAATTTTGTTGCCCGCTGCACTTAGAGAACTGATGATGTTATTCAGGGTTAAAATTGATCCACCTACTTTTGATGGTCGACTTGATCCTAAAATTTTCTTAGATTGGTTAGTAGACATGGACCAATATTTTGATTGGATGCCCATGTCAGAAGAAAGACAAGTTCGTTTTGCCTGCATGAAACTAACTAGTCATGCTAAGACTTATTGGGTTAATCTCACACAAAATATCAACGATTAGGACAACCACCTATTGCTTCTTGGGATGAAATGAAAGAAATTTTAAAGCAAAAATATGTACCATTAAATTTTCATGATCAACTTATGGATGAAATGACTACGCTTAAAAGGATCTTTAACTTGTTGAGTATATGACACGGTTTGATGAATTGATGACCCGTTGTGATGTTAGAGAGGATCACACAACAATCTCTAGATTTAGATGGTTGGTTTAACCGATATTCGAATGAAATGATAACTCGAGAAATTTATTCTCTTGAGGATGCATTTCAGTACTCAAATTGAACAATATCTTAGATCACAACCTTATAAACGATTCACAACTTCATCTACAAACAACTCTCAATTGCGTTAACCCTCCTACTTTAGTAGTTCCTAAAGGACCCAAAGTGAAACAAAAGGAAAAACTTTAATGGGAACATCTAGTTCTAAGACTTCTAGCATTACTTATTTTACATGTGGTAAAATTGGTCACTATGCACTTGTCCTCGCCGAAAACTTACACTTAGATTATGAAAATGAGGATCAACAAAATGAAAATAATGATAATCAAATTGCAGTTGACCCTTGTGAAGAAGCTAGTGATGCGTAAGATGCATTAGATGAGTCTCATATAGTTATGTATGTGTGTTAGCAACCCCACGAGCTAATAATGATTGGAGACATCAATTTTCCACACTTATTTTAAGAGTGGTGAAAAGACGTAACATTCATAAAGGCGCTGTAAAGAATGTTATTCCTCGCTTAGCTAGGATGAAGCTCACCCTGAGACCCACCCACGCCCTTATAAGGTCGCTTGGGTAGATAAGACCTCTATCTCTATATCTCAACGTTATCTTGTACCCATTCAATTAGGAGAATATAGTGATAAAATTTGGTGTGATGTTCTTCTGATGGATGTTGCTCACATACTCTTAGGTAGACCTTGGCTTTTTGATATGGATGTCATAAATTATGGGCGATCTAATACATATGCTTTTAATTTTCAAGGTAAGAGAATTGTCTAAACCCTAAGCTAAAGAGGTCACTCCACTTCAACCCCAAAATTCTTCTCCACCCATCGAAAAGAAATCCCTACATATTATTAAACGCCAATTTCAACAAGAGATTAATGGGAATATCATTTTTGCATTAGTTGTCCTAACCTCTGAAAATCAACCTTGTGTTAAATCATTCTCATCTGAAGTACGTGAACTTTTATTGGAATATCAAGATATTTGTCCTGAAGAACTTCCTAGTGAGCTTCCTAAGAAGTATCCAACATGCCATAGAGCTAAGGATCATCACTCCCAAATTTGCCACATTATCGTATGAACCCAAATGAACATGCAGCTAAAATAACAAGTTGATGATTTATTATCAAAAGGGTTTATTAGGGAAAGTTTATCTCCATGCAAAGGCTCGCTCTTCTTACCCCAAAGAAAGATGGTAGTTGGCGTAGTGTAGATAGTGCTATAAATAAAATCACTTAAGTATAGGTTTCCATACCTAGACTTGATGACATGTTAGATATGATGTTTGGATCAATAGTTTTCTAAAATTGATCTTAAGTGGATATCATCAAATTAGATGAGAGAAGGTGATGAATGGAAAACCATTCAAGACAAAGATGGTTTGTATGAATGGCTAGTAATGTCTTTGATTGACTAATGCTAAGTACATTTATGAAGTGATGACTCATATCTTACTACCATTCATTGGAAAATTTTAGTTGTACTTTGATGATATTTTAATTTTAGTCAAACTAAGAGCATCATGAGAAACATTTACGACAAGTCTTCTTTCGTGAAGAAAGACTATATGTTCACTTAAAAAATGCTCATTTATGACGCCTTCGAATCTTCTTAGATTCATTGTTTCGTGATGGCATCTCCGATCCCAAAAAAATTAGTATTATTCAAGAGTGGCCTACCCCAACCACAATTCATGCGTAGTTTTCATGGGTTAGCCACATTTTATCGAAGGTTTATTCGTGGATTTAGCACTATTATGGCCCCTAACTCAATGTCTTAAAAGGAGACTTTGTTTGGACAAAGCCGATGCATTCTTAAAGAACTTTTAACAAGTCCACCGATATTACAAATGCCAAATTTTAACAAAGTATTTGAGGTATCATGTGATGCTTCGAGTTGGTATTGGAGGTGTTCTTAAACAAGAAGGTCATCTATTGCTTTCTTTAGTGAAAATTAAATGAAGCGCCAACGATATTCCACATATGAGTGATTTATGTCATCCAAACTTTACGTTATTGGCGACATTATCTTCTTTCACAAGAATTTATACTTTATTCTGATCATGAAGCGCTTAAATATCTAAACACCCAAAAGAAACTTAGTTCTCATCATGCAAAATGGGTTCAATTTCTTCAAGAATATACATTTGTTCTTAAACATAAATCTGGTGTCGAGAACAAAGTTGCAGATGCCTTAAGTAGAATATGTACATTATTAAATACCATGAGTGTGAAGGTTACTGGATTTGAAAAGGTTAAGGATGATTATCCTAATTGTAAAGATTTTCAACAAATTTTTGAATCTTTGAAATTTGATATTTCAATTAATAATCCAGATTATCAAATATGAGATGGCTATCTCTTTCATGGCACCCAACTAGGTATCCCCAATTCATCACTTCAAAATTTTCTTGTTGAGGAAATTCATTCAGGAGGTATATCTGGTCATTTTGGTCGTGATAAGATAATAGCTATGATGGAGGATAGTTCTTTTGGCCTAGTCTTAAGAAAGATGTTGCTGATCATTGCCCAATGTCACTGCCAAGTAGCAAAAAAAGTGGAAAACAAAATTATGGTCTATACACACCACCCCAATCCCCACAAATCTTGAGAAAGATCTTATATGGACTTCATCTTAGGATTACCTCACCTGCATAAATGTTTGACTCTATTCTAGTAGTTGTTGACCCATTCTAAAATGGCACACTTCATTCCATGTTATAAGACATCGATCATATATAGATAATTTTCTTTCGTGAGATAGTTCGCTATACTACCTAAGACAAAATCGTGATGTAAGGTTTATGAGCTATTTTTGGAAAACTTTATGAAAAAAGCTTGACACAAAACTCTTATTTTCTACAGCTTATCACCCTCAAACAGATGGACAAACTGAAGTTGTTAATACAAGCTTAAGAAATTTACTTAGGTGTCTAGTGACCGATCATACTACTAGTTGGGACCTAGTTCTTCCTCAGAGTTTGCTTATAGCTTCAATTAATAGTCAACGGTATGAGTCCTTTTCATATTGTAATTGGTTATGATCCAAGAAAACCAATTGATCTTGTTGAATTGCTAACATATAGGTCTAGTGCATTTGATCTTCATTTTACAAAAGCATGCATGATTTACATCGTGAAATTCAACAAAAACTTACTCGAAGTTATGATAAATATAAAGCTAATGTTGATGCACATATGATATATGTAAAATTTAATGAGGGAGATTTGGTTTTTAAAGTTAGACGAGATTTCCAACCGGAACTCTTAAGAAATTAACTCTCAGACCGTCCTTATAAAGTTGTAAGGAAGATAAATGATAATGCTTATGAAATAGATCTTCCAATGAATGCTAGAATTTCTCCAATATTTAATGTATCGATTTAACTTTTGTACCATGGATGACACTATTCTCTGCAAATAAGATCGACATGCGTTCATACTTCATCATCGACTTATACCATCTCGCCGCTTAAGATCACATCGCCTAGATCAAATTTTAGAAGACCGATTATCATCACCCGATGGAGGCACTCAAAGGTTTCTCATTCTGTTGGAAAGGTCTTTCTCCACTTGAAGATTCATGGCTTACATTTGATGAGTTACATCAACTAGACTCAATTATTACAAGAGTACTTGATTTTCATTCTCCAGGAGAATCCTTTAAAGTCGGGAGGCCGATGGCATCATCGTCACATCGCCGACGCCATCATCATAAAGCTTAAATGAATGATTTGGCCTTTTGTTATAATTTAAGTTATGTATTATTGGGCTTTTATATTTTGTATATGTCTTGAGTTTATATGTATATATTCTATGTCATAGCCCATGAGTCATTATTATTGGGCTTTTATATTTTGTATATGTCTTGAGCTTATATGTATTGGGCTATTCTTATGTAATGGCCCATGAGTCATTATAGGTATGGAATGAGTGGTAGGTTTGATAAAGTGGTAGTTTGATAAGTGGTGGTAGGTTTGATAATGGTGGTAGTGTAGTTATGATGGTGTTAGTTTGAGTTTAGTTAGGTTTGAGTATTCTTAACTCTCCCTTTCATTCCTATAAATGGGAGACTCTTGTAATGCTTTGTACTTAAATTTGGAATGAAAGTTATCTTCTTAAATTTCTTTTACTATTCTTTTGTGTGCTTTCCTCTGAGTGACTGACTACTTGAGTGTGTGAGTTCACAACCCCAGAGAAGGAGGAAGAACGCGATCTCCACAAACCACCTGACTGCTAGAGGTCGACTTTAACTTATCCCGCTCCCGGGTTATTTTAAATCTAGTGTTAGATCGTCATAATTTTTCGTTATTTCTTTGCACTTATAAGATTCGATCTCTAGTGTGGTTGACATAACTTTAACTAAGATTTTTCAACTTCACTAAATTCATAGTGAATGTGCTCAATAGTAGTATGCATTTATCATTACTCTTTATGAGGATTTAAGAATTATCGGTGTAATAAACATCATATCATAAAAAGCACCCGTGTCCTACATCACAATGTTTCTTCTCTAAAGAAAAAGAAAACATTTCAAGTGACTACGCCGATATAAGAAGATAATTGATCCTCGAGTTTAGTTTTCAACTCATGATGGGGAGTTCATTTCTGGCCGCACATTCTAAGAGGAGTTAAATCACATATGTGGGCATCAACGAGCGATGAATTGTGCTTGTCTTCCTTCTTCTTCTTTTCTTCTTCTTTTTTGTGTACTATTTGTGATGATTTTTTTTCTTTATAGATAACTCAAACATTAGGCATGGCTCATTTGGGTGTCACTTTAGATGAGTGAAATACTAAATTTGTGAAGATAAAATATCATAGTCGAAATAAAAGATGAGTATTAAAGCCAAAGAAGTGGTGACTTTGGAGGATCACCATGCGAATAGATGAACATGTCGACTTCTCTTCTCCACTCAAAAAGTGGAGTGCACTCATGATGATGAGAGAGACGAGACTCATTTAAAGAGAAAAGACTTAAAGCACTAAATGGAGAAGAGAGCTCTAACCTGGAAGAAAGCATTACATGATCGCCTTTCTCGAGAAAGAGCATATAATGTCATAGTGTTTACCTTTGGAGTGAGCTCAACATTCTTAGACTTAAGGATCTTTTAGACACTAAGATTTCCTTAGTCATAAGACACATCTATTGATTAGGTGAACACACTAAGCCTAGACTTAGAAGTGTTAATCATAAGATTAGGCTATGCCTTAGGGTTTAAGGAAATTACCTATCCCATAGCCTAAACATAATCTAGATACACTTTCTCAAATCAAACCCAGACTCAATTCTCAAACTAAATTCAAATTCAAATTCAAATTCCGAATCTAATTTCAAAATTTGACTCCAAATGATTGAAACCCAAAATCAAATTCAAATCCTAAAACCCTTCTAAGCCATATGAACCATATTCAAGCTTAGCCAAATCTTTCCTTAAATCAAATCAAACTCAATTGATCTCTTCATAAATGAATTATTCCTTCATTTATATTCACAAATATAAATGAAATCCAAATTCAAATGACCAAAACCATATTGAAAATCAAATCCAAACTCAATTTAAACCCTTTAAGCCAATTCTTTGGACTTAGCCAAATTCTATCCAGATCAAGTCAAAACCAATGAATTTTCTCTTGAATCAATCATTTATTCAATTATTTACCCAAATATAAATGAAACCTACAATTATCAAATCAAATCAAAACTAAACCAATTGACCCACTTAGGTGCACTTGACTTTAAAGTGACTAAAGGACCCATTTGAGCCAACTTCTAATCCAACCCAAATTGGATTGAACCAAGCTCACCAAAATCTTCCACCATGATTTTGATCACTAGGATGATCAATTGCAATCAATTGGGCCAAACCAAGCCCAATTGGCCATTTGATCCAAATTGACCCAAATTGGCCTAAAGAACCAAATCAGGCCAAATCATGATCTAACCCAAATTGATTGCAACCAATGGCTCAAGTTTATTCCAAATCGATTATTGAACTTGAAAGCAATAATTAAACTCAATTTGATCAATCAATCGGTCAACCAACTAGCCCAAATTGGCCTAAAGGGTCAATTTGGCCTAAATCAAATTAAATCCAAATTAATTCAAACCAAAGACCACATTCATCTTCAATTAATCAATTGAACATGAATCAACCCATAAACCAAGTTAATTTGGACAATTTTGGTCAAATGGGTCAATTTGGCCCAAAATGACCCATATGACCTAAATTGGGCCAAATCCCTTGAAACCAAGCCAAAAGCCCATTAGGCTGATCAAATCGACCCAAACTCATTTGGGATCAGCCCAAAATAAACCCAACCCATTTTAAATCCCTCATGAACCAACCCCACATAGGATTCCACCTAACCTCATTTAATTCCCCATCACATGCACTTAACCCCTCATGGCACCAATATTCCAATTAAACAAATCTCATCATATGGCAGAGAGGACTTTGCAAAATCCAAAGTCCTCAATCAATCTAGATCTAATAACCACCCCAACAAGATGGCATTCAATTTGGAGCCAAAATAATTCAAAAAAATTTGTATTTTCATCCATTATAAGGAGGAGATGAGACTTGAGCTCTCTTGCTCCCATCATCAGCCCAAAGTTCTCCAAAGCCAAAGTAACCCATTCCCCACTTCGTTTAGCCACATTAAGCTCAAATCATAAAAGAATTTGCTCTTCCAACGAGGCGACGGTAAACATCGGAGAAGGAGGCGTTCTGAAGAGAAGCAAGGGCTAAAGATTACTCTGAAGCTTCCTCACATACATGAAGCTCCCTCGGATCTTCACCATAAAATCATCCCGGTGAGGTAACTTT
Organism: Cymbidium sinense; assembly: GCA_021442155.1. Lineage (NCBI taxonomy): Eukaryota > Viridiplantae > Streptophyta > Magnoliopsida > Asparagales > Orchidaceae > Cymbidium > Cymbidium sinense. The sequence continues at coordinate 191,039,742 of CM038216.1, forward strand.
TGTCAAACCGTATCGGATTTTGCATATTTTGTAAATTTCCGTGATTCTAGGAATTTCCTTTAGAAAATCCAGCACTTTATTTTAAATCATCCCAAATAGGAAATAGAATTTTTTTGGTGCATCGGCGGGTCCATTTGGACAAGTTTTGGCTTAGAAACTTTCATTTTTTCCAAAATACCCGAACATTCCGCGGCGCTCACGTAGATCCCGTCTGCGGTTGCGGATGCCGCTGCATGGATCGCGATCCGCCTTATCGCATCGATCTGGATCCGTCGCGCGGTTGGCGGATCGACGGCTCAATCGCGTCATCCGAGCGAGCGGAAATGATCCGTCCGTGGTGGTTTTGCGCGACGGGACCAGCCAGCGATCGATCCGGCCTCACGGATCATGCTCGATCCCCTCCGATCTGATTGGACGGTCCCAATGTCTTTCCGCCCATACAAAAAAAAAAAGAAATATAATAATAATAATAATTTAAATCATATGAAACTTCAAAAAATCATAAAAAATAAAATACTTAACCAAAAATTGCAAACAAGGTCTCGTTGGATTTTTCTGTTCGAGAGGAATCCAAAAAATTCAAAATATTCAAAATTTACATCGTATTTTGAGCGTAATTTAAGTTTTAGTGAAAATCATATTTTATTAATTAAGCCAAAAATATAGGTTATATTAAGTTGAAATTTTAGATATTGAAATTAATGTTATAATACACATACATAAAAATTTCAAGTTAAAATAACTTATTGGTAGATATTAAAATTTTAAATTCAGATTATCAATTTTGATAAAATAAATTAAATAAAAATTCAGAAATTTACAAAATCTTCAAGATAACCTAAATCACTTTAATTGACATCTAGGACTCTTAAGAAAATGATTTCTATCTTCTGAATCTTAAGAAACCCAAAAAAACACTTAAGATTAGAGTTTAAATAACTAAAAAGTTAATTAAAATATAATCTAAAAATAACTCAAATATTAAATAAAAAAAATAAAAAAAAATAAAATGATCAGAAATTGAATAGAATTCATTAAATCATTAATCAAACTTTAAATCAGAAAAATATCATCTTTAAAGGAGATTAAATTAAATATGATTAAATCTATTTAAGTTAATAAAATTCAATTAAATGATTAAATCTTAAATCAAACTCAAAATCCAACAAACTTAGAAAACTTTAATAATTTGATACTAATAAACTAAAAAATAAAATTAAAGTAAACTTAATTAACTATGATTAAATCACATCCATTTGGAATGAGATAATTAAATAACCATTAAATATTTCAACCTAATAACTAAATTGAACATGTTAATGAAATCAAACAAATATAACAAATCAAATCAAGTAAAACCCTAATCATAAATAATCAAACTCAATTAGGCAAATGAAAATTTAATAAATTAATCCATCATCTTAATTAATCAAATTAATTTAAATAAGTCACATTAAAGCTAACTCTAAAATTAAGCTTAAATTAAACCCATAATTAAATAATCATACCCCTTAAATAAACTAATTAAGTTAATTAATTAATCATATTAAACCTAAACTTAATCAAACATAATTAAGATGCATTAAACATTAATCAAAACATAAATTAAACCTAAATTATTAAGTCATTGATCTTTAATTAACAAACATTTAATTAATCTAATTATTAATCAAACTTAATTAATCAAAATTTAATTAATCATCATCTTAATTAATCAAATTAATTAAATAAGTCATATTAAAGCTAACTCTAAAATTAAGCTTAAATTAAACCCATGATTAAATAATCATACCCCTTAAATAAATTAATTAAGTTAATTAAATTAATCATATAAAACCTAAACTTAATTAAACATAATTAAGATGCCATTAAACACTAATCAAAACTTAAATTAAATCATTAAGTCATTAATCTAATTAAACAAACCTTTAATTAATAATTTTAATTAACCCATTAATCAAAACAATTAATCAAACATCTAATTAATGCAAATTAATCCATTATCTTAATAAACCAAATTTAACTTTATAAATCGATTAAAGTTAATTCAAATTAAATACTTAATTATTCTAATTAATTTAATCACACCCATTAAATAAATTAATTAAGTAAATTACATTAATCATATTAAACTTAAGCTTAATCAACATAAAAAAATGCAATTAAATGATAATCAAACCCTAATTTAAACTTCAATCATTAATTCACCATCATTAAAAATCAAATAAACATGAAATCAAATTAAAAGTTAAATAAATCTTTATTTAATTTAATCATACCTCTTAAACAAACTAATTAAGTTAATCAAATTAATTATATTAAACTTAATTAATTAAAATGAAATTAAATATTAATCAAAACATAAATTAAACCTAAACCATTAAGTCATTAATTACATCATTTCTCTAAACAAATATGAGACTAAATAAAAAAAATTAATTAAACAAACCTTTATAATTAACATAAACACACTTATTAATTAAACAAATCACATAATCACATTGAACCTGCAAACCCATATGAAAGATAAGTAAATCAAATTGAATCAAATTAAGTTAAATCAAGAAAGATTCTCATCAATTTAATATAGAATCAAATCAAATCTCATTCAACTTACTTAAATAAAATAAACTAATTAACTATCCAATATATGAAAAACAATGCGAACTAAACTTAGATGAACATGACAATGGATGTGATTAAAATAAAATCCTTACAAAGAACCAAACCCAATTAAAATCAAAATAAAATCTCACCAATCTAATCCAATCAAACTACAAATAAATGAACCACAATCAATTAAATAAACATAAAGTTAAATCATATAACCATGATCAAAGAAAAGAATTAAATATTTAAAAGGATATTGAATTATCAAGATTCAATTAAATCAAAACACCTAATCTAAAATTAATCAACCAAAAACACATGAACTTAAACAAACTTAAACTCCTTAGATATTAAGGATATTGAATTATCAAGATGCAATTAAACTAAAACATCTAATAAAAAAAATCAATTAATCAAATACTTAAATAAACTCAAATTTTAAATTCTAAATCGAATGAATTACACAAATTCAAATGGGCTAATCAAGATACTTAAGGACTTAGATTCCTTAGAATTAGATGTAATGTGGTGAATCCGCTCTGATGGAATTCATCCTACTCTTCATTCTTGAGAACCTAAACATCATTTAAACCAAATAAAATTGAAATAAAAATGAAAAGCAAATCATTAAATCATTTAGATTGAAATCATCCAAAGGTAAAATTTAAATTCAAACTTTAAATTGAAACTAAAGAAGCTCAATAAAGTCTTGCAAGCCTTAAGCACACACATTAGAATACTAAGTCACTACTTCTAGTGCTAAGTTAGACGGTATGTATGATGTTGTTATTTTATTTGTGATGTAATATTTTAGACCTGGATGTTAGGTGTATATTTGTAGACGGATGTCGTATTAGCCTAATCATATTTTCTCTCAGGGTTATGCTTAAAGTGCCAGAATAAAAAAAAATATAAATGCTTTTGTCAGGTGTTTAGCCTAAGTGTAACCCATATTAGGATGTGGACTTGGTTACCCATGTGTGGTGCTAAGTCCAAATTATTCATATAACTACTTGGATTGTATGTTTAGCTAACATTTGTTTTGTAGAACTAGATTTACTTTTCTTATTTTTGATGTAATTTTGCATTAGAATTAGGATTAGTGCTATGGGGATTAGATGAGCAAGGCATAGTCCGTGCCAGATGCCTTTGGAGCAAATCAAATAAAAGAAAGAAATGAAGAAATGAAGAAATGAAGAAAGAAGACCCCCATATATATATATTATTTTGTAATCCGGTTGTATAAGGGTAGCTCTACTACCCATCTTTTCTTTTCTCTTGGGTGTAAACCAACGACGGCCTTTTATTCTTTTACTGTAGTCTATAAAATTATTTGATGTTGTGTTTAGATTACATTAGAACAAACATGCTTTTCATAGTTTATTTATGATCGATGCTTGAATGTGTGGCCCGGATGTGGTAGCTCTTAGATAAAATTAATTTTTCTACCCCAATTAATAACTCATAACTAAAATTTTAAAATAACTCATAACCTCACATAAAAGCCTAGGATTAAATCAAGATAATAAAATTTTAGTAACCCCAATGGATGGATGAATGTATAATATCATGCATATCATATTCTTTCACTCTAAGAGGGAGCTTCCATATTTGCCGAGAATCAAGGCTTTAACCTATGAGAGCCTTTGGTGGAAGACACCCCTTTCTCTCTTGATTTGGCCTATAATCAAATTCTCATGCATTTAGGCATACAAAATCCACTGTGTCAAGACAAAAGTCCAAAAGAATCAAATAAATTTGATAAAATTTGCATTAGATTAAGTCATGGATTCATACCACTCATGCTCTAGTCTCTTAGGAGTGAGTCTAAGGACTTAGTTTCCTCTAAATGAACAACGCCTCTAGCCATCTTGCAAAGCATAAGACTTGCCTACATGGATTTAAAGCGTAGGAGGAGTTAACCGCCACCCGCTAATAAGTCCGTAGATTTATTCTCTCGTGGAGGTAAACCATATACCCATTTTCACTTTAGATTTAGGTTGTGCCTTCATTTTGTACCAAGGCTCCTTAGTTTAGAATCTGAGGTATGCTTTCCTTGGCTACAAGCATAAATCCTCACCTCTTAGCATTTCCACAATCTTATGTTGTGGAATTATAAGCCCAAGCAATCTAATAAAATGCCAACTCAAATAATCAACTCATCAATTTCAAAAAATATAAAGCCCAACTATAGGTAGATTGGAATGCTCACTAGCTTCCTAGTATCATGAGTATTTCCTACTTTCTCCCTTTGGATTCCAAAAATAAGTCTTCTCTGATCTATCCCATTTGATTTTCTAAAATAGCCAATCTTTTGATAGTCTTAACCATGAAATCTTTGGAGACCCTAATTATCTACTTTAATCGAGAGTATTCTTAAGAAATTCTCATTTCTCAGGATGTAATTAACTATGGGGGGCTTGCCTCCATAGGGAACTTAAGAACCCAGCTTAAAATAAACCCTACTTTACTTTTTCATGTAAAGTAGGGGAAAGATCTCTGGTATATTCGAAGACCCATCATGCCTTAAGAGTCCTTATTAGGTGATTAGGTCCATTATAGGGTGGTGATTTCTATCTTTCGAGATAATACATCATCCCTTAATGTCGTACCCGATCACTTCAATAAGTACCTCCTAAGATCTGCGTGGTGTCCTACATCCCAAAAATAAACACCACAGGAAGCAAATGAAATCTCCTTGAAGGCGATGGAAGACTTTAAGAACTCACATCTTATACACTCGAAGACCATGTTCGTGAAGCTCAATCATATACTTGATGTTGAAGTGAAGGACTTGGAGCACCAATGTTTAGAGGAGGGCTTCATCAGGGTTCTAAAGGAATCCCAGTACATAAGGCCTAGTATTGAGGATCTCATCTCCCAAGTATCAAGACTCTTCATCGATTCGGAGATGAAGGAGTTGAGAGTGAGTCAAGGGAGTATCTCTAGTGGTGAGGACGTTGATATCACCAAGATATGATGTAGCATCACTTGAGGATGCATTTTTTTATATATTATTGTTAGTGTATGTGAATCTTGATTCTTTCTTATATCATCATGTTAATGCTATCAATTTTTTATTTTTTTTTAGATGATACGCTCTTATTTTATTTTTACCTATCATTGGTGAATATTATTGACGACATTAACTGTATGGATGAGGTTGAATTGAATCACTCGGATTTTTTGACCTATCGAGTTGTTTGTCGAGTCTGCCGATGGCGTTAACACGTATGGAAGAGGTGAGAGTCCAGGACCTTTTGACCTATCCAGGTTGTTTGTGAGTCTTATCGATTAAAACTGTATGGAAGAGGTGCGTGAGAGTCCACCATGGACCTTTGACTATCTAGGTTGTTTGTTAGTCTTGTCGATACTCGTGGAAGAGGTGAGAAGTCCACCAGGACCTTTTGACCTATGTTGAAGTCTTATGGTTAACGTGGAAGAGGTCCTATAGACACCTATAGTTGTTTGTCGAGTCTTAGACATTAACACATGTGGAAGATGGAAAGTCCCCTTGGGATTGATCGCTCGATTGAGATATGTGAGTTGTATGTTTCTCAAGTGGGAGGATTAAATGAAGAAGAAACAAGTTTGTAAGAAGAAAGCTATAAATTCATTACTCGATAAGTTGATACAATCATAAGATGATTTTAACACGGATATGAGTTTTAAGAAAAAAAATGACAAAACAACAACATAAGTCTTTATCCAACTAAGTGGGGCTATGATAAGCGAGACAAAATAAAAGCTGATAATTATGCAAGAATTCCGATAATATTTTGGAGATTCTCGGTGTTCCAAGTTTGAGAGTTTTCTCTCAATCCTTGAGCTTGAAAGTTCCTGGCTTCACCATAGCTATAACCACATATGGGTCATCCCAAAGAGGTGAGAGTTTATTGCGTTGAGGGCCTTTGCACGACTTGAGACTTCATGGGACCAAGTCACCGGATATGGGGAGATTTTACTCTTTTGAAGTGAGCTACCCTTTGGTGATATGATGGAGCCATGTCACGAGTTTGAGTAGGTCAGGTCTTTGTCGAGTTTTTCTTCATTACATCATGATCGAATAATTGAACTCTTGGACTTGGAAACCGGTATAATCTGGTGTCTTAGTATGAGGGTCATGATATGTAGGTCAAAGAACATTAGAAAGCTCATCAACCCATTGCCCCGCCTTCTCGAGACGTGTTTTAGTCCTTTGAGTATAGTCTTATTGGTAGCCGATCCGTTGGTTTGATGTGCTACCATATGTACGGTGAATGTGAAGATCTTTGCAAAATGCGTAAAGACTTTTCTAAATTAGTTCCATTGTGTGATGATCTTTCGGGAAGACGAATCGACATACTATATGTTTAGCATTTGCCTCATAATTTTAGCGGTGGTTGGCTTCCACCCATTTAGTGAAGTAGTCGTAAAATGATGAACTTTCGTTGCACGATCTTATCGAAAAAATGATATCAATCCCCATTGAGCAAAAGGCCAGCTTTGAATGGATGAGCTCTGTATGCATGTGAGGGAGGTTAGAGTGCAACAACTTGCATATTTTTTGTGAACTCAAGGCGTCTTGTTTCATTGTAGGCCAATAGAACCCTTGCCTTATAATTTTAAGGGCTAGTGCCCTTCCTCTAGTGTTCTCCACATATCCACAGTGGACCTCTCTTAATGTCGGACCTCACGAAGGTGAGACATTTGAGTGCGTCAGAAAGCTTCGTTTGTATAGTTCACCTCGATAATAGTAAAGTTTGAAGCTTGTCTTGGGAGGCAACGAAGTTGGGTCTTGGGAAGAGTTCCTTCTTGTAGAAAAGGCAGGGATGGGGTCCATCCATGAATGTTCCTTTATCTCATCAATTGCTTGAATTACCCATGACCCTTGGATACTAAAAATGTATTTCTTCAACATGCCTTCTCTTAAATAGATCTAGCGGATAAAGCAAGCTTAGCGAGCGTCGGCTTCAGTATTCTTCTGACATGTGAATGATTTGATGTGTCTTGAAATGGGGAAGAGACTTCACCAAGTGGAGGTATTGCCAGTGGGATTATGAGCATTAAAGTTTCCCTCACTTGGGAGGCAAGTGAGAGTCGGTGTCATTCTAAGTCTTGAGCTTCATCGAGTCTCAACCTTGCTATGAGAGCCTCATATTGACCATATTATTAGTTGCGAAATTTTAGTAAGTCCATACTCTGTATTACGTTGGGGAAATAAGTAAGATTCCCACACCGGTACTTCAGCTCCATCAACATAGAGGGTCCATTGAGGAGACGAAGGCATGTAATAGCTCCTCCAGGTTGGTGCATTCCACTATAAAGTCTGAGTACTTGAGACTTTATAGCGGGTGAGAAAATTTATATCAAACTCTCCCAATTCTGAGACCACTTGATTAACCTCCCGGATGCTTACGGTTTTACAGGAGATGTAATGGTGTAATAGATGGTGTGAGCTTGGAGTATGGATGCAATTTTGCGAGAAAACTAAAGCCAGAGCCATCTTATCGGCAAGTGGATAACGACTTTCTATATCAGACAAAATTTTGCTGACAAAATAAATTGGTCGTTGTATCCCACTTTCTTCTAGCACTAAAATTGAGCTTATGGCGTGGAAGAAGGCTGAGATATAAGTATAACATCTCTCCTTGAATAGGCTTGGATAGTAGGGTGGAGATGCTAAATACTCTCTTAGCTGCTCAAAAGCAGACTGACATTCATCAGTCCATTGAAAATTATTATTTTTAGCTCCCTTTAATATTTTAAAGAATGATAAGTATCTATCCCGAGCGCTGCTAGGCGGGATAACGCAATTCGTCCATTCAAAGCGTTGAACTTCCTTAATATTCTTGGAGTCATATTTTTGAGCTTTGATTTTCTCGGGGTTGGCCTCTATCCACGTGGGTTACCATAAATCAAGAAATTTTCGGCGTAACCCAAAAGCACATTTGGTAGGGTTGAGTCGCATGTTATAATCGAAGAAGGTTAAAGCATATTTCTAAGTCGAAATATGTTGTGATTCTTCAAGCTTTTCACTAACATGTCATCCACATATACCTCCATTGTGCGGCCTAGTAGGTCTTTAAGACCTTATTCATAAGGCGTTGATAGGTAGCACCGCATTTTTTAATCAACGGCATAACTTGGTAGCGGTATAAACTTTATATGTTTGAAATGTTGTAGCTTCTTCATCCGTTGGTTCATTTTATTTGGTTGTAACCATAGTAAGCATCCAAAAAATTGAGCATTTGATGTCCAGACGTAGCATCAACCAACTGATCAATTCGAGGAAGAGGAAAACTATCTTTCGGGCAAGCCTTGTTAAGGTCAGTGTAATCAATACACATTCTCCATGTTCCGTTTATTTTCTTAACCATGATAACATTTGCTAGCCATGTAGGGTAATGTACCTCATATGAATCCTAGAAGCTTGTTAACTTCTTGCTCAATAGCGGAAGCGTCGGTGCAAAACTTCACGGATGATCGGTTTGAATGTCGGATCGATCTTGAGGGAGTGCATGATCACGTGTGATTCGGCATGTCCGTCGGACTCCAAGCGAAGATGTCTTGATTTTTGAACAAGAAGTCTATGTATTTTTCTCTTTGTTTGTCTAACAGAGGAGATCCAACTTATTCATAATGGTTGGTCATCGATAATACACAAAGAGCAAGTCTTCTGAAACTTTGAGTACTTCTTCATCTCGAAAATTAAAATCTTGATCTTTGAAGGTCACGAAGGGGTGGTTGAGCTTATGCGAGATAACATGATTGTCTTATCTGTTGATTTCCACAGACCACTCCAACTCCAAGTTGAAATTTCATCTTAAGATGAGATCTTGAAGTAGCAAAAATTGATTGGAGGGGTCTTCCAAAGATAGCGTTATATGTTGAATCTGACTTGACCATCATGAATTCGATTAAATGAGCTACTTGTCGAGAAAATTCACCAAGGACAATAGGAAGGGTGATTGTCCTCTACTACTCCGGTGATTATTAAACCCGCACAATGGTCTGTGAGTGGGTTGGAGTTTTCCCTAATGGGTTGTTAAGAAATGTGGAATAAAATAAGACATCATGAACTCCCATTGTCAATCAAATTCTCTTAACATTATAGCATGGGTCACCGATCTCACCGATGATAAGTGGATCTTGATGAGAACATGTACTCCTAAGTCTAAGTCATTAAAAGTGATGGAATGATCGGTACGAGACTTCTTTAACTCCTCTTTAGAGATGGTAATGAGAACTTGATTAGATAGTATTGGTCCTCTCGATTGTTTGATTTCTCTAATTTGTTTGATGATTATTTTATTATTTACGTGATTATCCTTTTGGAGGTATGTTTATTTATTTGAGTCAATTGATTCTTCACGTAGATATCCTTGTTGAATGAGCCTCTCAATTTCTTCTTTGAGTTGTTTGCATGCCTTTAGTATGTCGACGATGGAAGTGACAATATTACTCGATTTCGAATTTGGTTTTTTAGTGGATGCGGCACTTGATATTTTCTTCATCTCGAATATTAGGAGGTTAACACGAGATGTGTGTTGGACGTGTATTCCTTTTTTCGTGGTTCCGCGTCGTTGTGAGTCACTATAGAGGGGGTGATTAAAAGTTTTAAAACTTAAATCTTAAATTTTAATTTTTGTAAAATTAATTTTTGATTTTATAAAGACAGGATACAATTCTTAATGCAACAAAAATAAAAGCAAAGTAAGAGACAATAGGCACACAATTTTTTTCTGGTTACTGAAACCCCAAAATGGCTACGCCATTACACTGAATCCAATAAAATGCAAAATAACTTACAAATAGTACTCTCTATAATAAACAATGACAATATGTACTCTCTAGAGAACAAAATAAATTTTACACGAAAAATATAAAATAATAAATTTTGATAAAATAAATCTCTCACAAATATACCAAGCTATCCAATGATATCACAACTTATAAATGATCACTTACAACTTAAAATTTTTGGCAAGATAATATGCTCACTTAATATTGAAATAAATATCTTAAAGTGACCTTACTAAGATGTTTAAAAATGATTTCAAAATAAATTTCAGCAAGGAATAATTTATTTTATTTTTCCAAAACGATTCTTTCAATTAATGCTAATGATTTCAAAGTACTTAAATAAAATGAGTATATGATAGATCTAAGTATGCTAGTAAGCTTTTAATTAAAAAGAGAGATCTAGTAAATATAAAAATAATTTCGCACAATAATTTATTTTAAATGAGTAAAAATATACTTCTAAAATGGATCTAAGAATAAATGATCTTTCAAAATAAGACTAATGAAGAAATATTTCAGAAACTAAAATAAATTTGTAGGAAGTTAAAATTTTCAACAAGTTGAAATAGATCCTCTATCACAAGAGTTTATCAAAAAAAAATGATTGAGAAACTTTGATGTGAAAAATAATGTCCAAAGATTAATCCACCAAAATGTATAAATTGGAAAGAATAAATAGATGGTGAAAATAGCATGAACAACTAAAAAAGATTAAGATCAAGAAAATAAACTTAAGTAATTTGAGAAAGCTTGCTTAGTTGAAGATGTTGAAGCTTCCAAACCAAGGATTTGATCTTGCAATATTTGGAGAACACTTGGAAGAAAAAACCAAGAGTTTTTCTCTTAGATTTTCTGGTGGGATTTTGAATTTTGAATGAGGAATACTTTCATGAAGAGAATGAGGGCTATTTATAGCAAGAAGATGATATTTTAAAATATATCATACAAACCTCATGTTATCATCTAATAATTTAATATTCAATTAAAATATAATTTATATTAAATAAATATTAAATTTAGCAGCCAAAATTTGTCTATTCACATGGGTAAGTCAAAAGTAATCAAATATGGCTCTTAATATATTCAAAGCATGTAACATGCATTCATTATAAAAATCGCTAATGTTTGAAAATCATAATAAATTCAATTTTAATCAAAAATTGGGTCATGTAACCTCTTAAATTAAAGGAAAAAATCCAAGGAATCCGTTGGAGATGAAATCAGATATGAATTCTTTGATTAGAAAATGACTTTGGCTAAAATACAAAATTTATATATTTTTGTTAATTTTGACATGTGACATTTAAAATTATGATATAATTTATATATAATCATAAATATGTTAGTTATCTTATAACCAACAAATTAAATTAAAATACTTTATATTAAGTAAATAAAATAATTATACTTAATAGCTTTTATCATTTATTACTTTGACAATTTATGTATGAACCATATAATTGAATGTTAATTAAATAAAGATTTATATAAATTAACCTCATTAAAATAATATTTTAAGTTTGAAAATTGATTCATGCCAATGAACTCATATGAATAGTCATATAATAATTGTATCTTGAGATTTATTCTTCTTTCTTGCAATTTCTCAAACATATTTTGAGATGTATTGGATATGAAATTAGCAATTGATATATCTGAAATAAAAATATTAAATTGATCCAAGCATTTGTTTGTTATCATTAATTAATTGAACACTATAATTGTTTTGGGTCGTGGAGGAGATCGCTACTTCTTTCTTTTGATAATCATTCCAGTGTGCTTTTACATTTTCCTTAGATTACTCAAATTATTTGCGTAATAATAGCCTCATTAGATTTCTTACCGATCAACCAAGTTTAATGAATCTCTTAGTGAAAAGTAAAAATACATAGTCCTCAAGGAAAACTCCTCTTTAGTTTATCTACTTATATTTGGCGAGCTTAGGAGAACCTAAGTATTCCTTAAGTGATTACCCTCATTTTGAATGCAGAGATGGGAGGAATCTTTAATAATCCTCTATTGCAATGAAATTTTCAAAATCTTGGCGAGTTTGTCAAGGTATGGATGGATTCCTTGGAAAGTAGAACCAATCGAGCTTATCCTGACGGAAAGAACAAAGCGGTGTGAGCTCTTTGGATATGCATGATAGTCCTAATGGTCGATGTGTTCATGTGGGTGTCATATAGAATCAATGTTAGCTTGAAACTCACGAATAAGATGTTGAATAGCTTGCAAAGGTGAGATTCCTCATACCTTTAGGGAAGATAATTTCTATCTTGGAGGTGAAATTTTGCATTAAGCATCGTATTGATAACATGGATTATGAGAATGTAATCAAGCTAGAATAATTGGTGGATTTTTAGATGCTGATGGATGAGTATAAGCGGTGTCAAGATCAACATCAAGTCCCTACGGAGGAACTTAGTAAAATTAGCATTTGACCTCCCATTGCTTGTCGATCTTGGGGAGATGTGTTTTCATGGTAGTAAAGTGTTCCTCACAAAAGTGGATCATCTCATTTGAGACTCTTCCATTTTGGCCTATCTTCTAAAGAGATTTCTACCTTTAGTCACGCATGTAGAAGTGAGGCGAATTGGCGTCCTTGGTTCAAATTGGTTTAGAGTGGCGAGTTAGAGTGGGAGGCTCGTTATTCGAGTATTGCTATTAATACGATGTTCAAGAATTGTGATTGAAGGGTTCTCTTCTAACAAAATTGCGTCTTGAAAACCATCATGTAAAGTTTTACTTTTGTTAGAAATCCACATACAGATATTTAAAAGTGAACAATAAAACTCAAATTTGTGAAAAATCTCAAAGAGGGAAAAATCAGGCTAGGATGCTTCCACTATGTATATATTTTATCAAGATCTTCCGATCGGATTCTAGAATTATATGAAAGGAACATTCTATAAAATGATATTGGACGATGTGGCAACGATGTTGATCGATATTGGACGATGTTAATGACGATGTTGGATGATGTTGATGATGTTGATGATGATGCCGATATGATATGATAAAAGCGGTCACGGCTCATGGTGGTGGACGGCCATGGTACAAATGGTTGAACCGTCAGTGGCGGTATGATTTGTGCTTGGAGGATCTTTGAGCTCTCTCTCTCTCTTGGGCTCCCACAATAAGGAATGAGGTATTTATAGATTGGAGGAGTGGCGTCTGTAAATACCAAAACTGTACCACTCCACTTCATCGGACGGTACAATGATCCCTTTGATCATTTGATGTATTTTAAATATTTGAATGCTCAAATGAAAATTAATTGTAAGATCTTTGGCTTTGGAACTCATCGGGATTTGACTATAAACACTCCATATTTGAGAGATTTTTAGGAATTTAACGATGTCTCAAATTTTTCAATGATATTTTAAGTGCTTGATCTGACCCTTCATTATCGACTTACTTTCGGCATCAAGATTCATGCTTCGACTAGAGGAATTTTCAGGGTTATATCAAGTTTGTTAATTGATAGTTTAGATTTTAGATTAATGTTGTGTGCTAGAAAACCAATTACTGTAGAATGAAAATTTATGTCTTAGCTTTGCATCCATACAGAGATGTTTGAAGAATTAATAAGAAAACTCGAATTTTTATTAAAAACCGAAGTGGGTAAAATCACGCTGTAGAAAAATCTTCCATCTATCTATTTGAGTATAAAATTTTCATAACGGATTGTATGAGAAAGAGCTCACAATGGGATCTAGAATCGCAACAACTATATAGTCATGGTTAGATTGGTGATTATGATGGTGAAACAAATTGTGTCAGCTACTGGCAAATGATGGCCGAATGGTCTGATTATGCGTGGTTGATCAATGCGATGATAGTGGCGATAGTGTGGTGACAATCATGGGAGAGATTGATAATAGCGAGTCATGGCCGGTGGTTGGTGGCCAACGGAGGTGGTCGGCGACAATCGAGTGGTGACACAATTATGCTTGGAGGGATTTCAAGTTTTAGAGCTCTCTCTTCTCTTTAGCTTTGCTCCCCTCATGTGAAGAATGAGCTATTTATAGATTAGAGAGAAGGTATTTCCGTAAATACATGCAAAATCTAAACCACTCCATCGGATGGCTCATGATGATTCCCTTGATCATTTGATGTATTTTGTGTATTTGAATGCTCAAATGAAATCAGAATCAAGAGATCTTGGGCTTGTTAAATCCGACTCATCAAGACGCTCGATTTGATCATAAACACTCCATATTTAAGAAATATTTAGGGATTTAATTGATATCCCAAAGTCTTAAATGACATTTTAAGTGCTTGATCTCGATTAGTTTCAACTTATTTTTAACATCAAGATTCATGCTTCGACTAGTAGTATTTTTAGTGTCATATCAGTTGCCCCCCTATTTTTGGATGACATTATCTCAATCATCCAAATATATATATCAAATAATTGAAAATAGCAAATTCTTCAATAAAATTTAGTCCATTAACCACATTTTGAAGCAGATCTTCATGGGAGCACAAGATTATGATCACCGTGCTATGATGTGTCTGCGAATTACATGAGGCAAGATTTCAGGTTATGGACATCCCTACTTTACTTAGGAGCCATGGAGCGTGAGCTAGCGCGAAGGTAGCAAGTGCATGGCGGTGATGGCGTGGGCTATGCAGGCCTAGGCTGTCAATCTGACGTGGTGCCAGCGGCGCATAGATGTGGTTTTATCCATTTTGCTCATTTTTTACTGTTTTACTTTGTTTTATTTTTTTTATTTTTACCTTTTTTCCCTATAGGGTCTATAAAAGAGTCAAGTGAGAAGACACAATCCCATATGCTCTAGTGTTCCTCTACATTGGATGAAATCATCTAGCAAGTTCAGCTGGTGGTTTTTTTTCTTTCATTAAGTTACCTTCTTCTTAAGAGGAGGTCATTCAATGATCAAATCCGTAGCGAGGCTCATTCCTCGAAAGAGGCGTCATCTTTGACCGAGTTTGGAGGTATCAGGCCCGTAGTTCATCGATGAGGCTCGATTTTTCCAGACATCCCATCCTCGTCGGACCGGGTTATCAGGCACATGGTTCATCTAGGCTCGTTTTACCTCGAGAGGTGTTGTCATCGTCAGACGTATTCGATCAAGGCGTCACTGAGGCTCCAATTTTCTAAAGAGGCATGGTCCTCGTCGAGGCCGGGTTGAGGCGATCAAGGCTCATAGTTCATCTCGAGGCTCCAGTTTTCCTCAAAAGATGTATCAATCCTCGTCGATAAGCGATCAAGACCTAGTTCATCTCGAGGCTCAGTTTCCTGAAAGAGGCATCTCCTCATTGGACAAATCGGTTTGAAGATCAAGGCTCGTAGTTTATACTTCTTCTTGTGAAAATTGGATTTCTTGAAACTCTGGATGGTTTAACATTTGACAAGCTATGGATGCCGTTGAACAATCATTCGCAACTCGAATTATGATAGATAATTTAGTATCATTCTCCATGTTGTTACTTGTATGGAAGGGTAGATTATCCGAGGATTTTGGCATCCGTTGTTTGTCAAAGTGTTACTTGATGACATTAACCTGCATAGAAGAAGTCAAATCGAATCCGCTGAGGATTTTTGATCCATTCGAGGTTGTTTGTCAAAATGTTACTTGATGTTAACTTATGGAATGGAATTTTCAATTTTGATCTATCCGAGGTTGTTTGTCGAGTGTTACCGATGACGTTATATGTCAATCAGGTCCGAAGAAATATTACTCAATGGCGTTAACACATGGAAGAGGTCAATTGAATCCGGTATTTTGACCTATCCAAGGTTTGTCAGTGTTACCCATGACATTAACTGGAAGGTTGAATCACGAATTTATCCATGGTTATTTGTCGAGTTTAGATGATGTTAACTTGTATGGAAGATGTCAATGATTTTTGACATATCGGGTTTTATCGAGGAGTTTACTTGATGACATTAACATTATGAAAGAATTGACATATCAGATTTTGTCGATGGTTTTGTTGATCATTAAATGGTGTTAGCAACATGGAGTAGGTTTGAAGTTTGACCTATCCAGGGTTGTTTGTCGAGTCTTAACTCAATGGCTGGGGTAGGTCAAGTTTTGACATATCCAAGATTTATGATGGCGGTGTGAAAGGGGCCAAATCAAAATATTTGTTTGAGCTTGTAGCCAAAGTTACTCCTTGACCTTTGTCTTTTTCATTAGTATTACTAACTTGCTTCTCGAACTTATAATCTTAGATATAATATTGATTTGAATAATCTTTTAGAGTTGCCCCGCCTCTAAGAAAAGGCGGATCAGTTTGATGAATCTTCTTGTATGTGTTCCTCAAGAGTAAGATTTTCTTCACCATATAATTGTTAACATAAAGTCGGTTAAAGATGTAAATGAAATTTTAAATAAACGGCAAACTATTAAATGCTTGAAAATTAGAATGAAAGTTTAGCTTTGTTCGATCCAAACCTGATGTTTGAAGAATTAATAAGAAAACTCCAAAAAATTTTACGTGGAAAAACTCAGGGTAAACTCACTAGTATAGTAAAAATCTTCCACTGTATCTTTAGTACAAAATTTTCGATAAGAAATAGGAGCAACAATAATAATATAGCCATGGTTAGTTATACATTGTTGATGATGGTGAACAAATCGATCATGGTGACGATGGTGGTGATGAAATGATAAAGCGGAGAATGCAATGGTGTAATGGCAGTGGTTGTTAAGAATAATACCGGTGGCGTGAGATTAAGCAGCAACGAATTTCGGCATACCGGCCTACATGGTTTAACGGAGGTGGTAAAGTAAATCGATTATGCTTGGAGGATTTTCAAGTTTTAGAGCTCTCTCTTCTCTTTAGCTCCCTCCTCAAGAATGAGGACTATTTATAAGAGAGAAGGTATTTATAAATACATGCAAAATCCAAACCACTCCATCGGATGGCTCATGATGATTCCCTTGATCATTTGATGTATTTTGTGTATTTGAATGCTCAAATGAAGTCAGAATCAAGAGATCTTGGGCTTGTTAAATCCGGCTCGTCAAGACGCTCGATTTGATTATAAACACTCCATATTTAAGAACTATTTAGAAATTTAATTGATATCCTAAAGTCTCAAATGACATTTTAAGTGCTCGATTAGACTTAGATCGTTTTGCTTTAACATCAATATTCGCTTCAACTAGTAGTATTTTAGTGTCATATCAATCAACATGATTAAATTCATTTTAAATTTTAAAAATAAGAGCTAGGTAATATGATGGGACATATCTCATATTGAATTCTCTATATGGATTAAAATAAAAAAAAAAGTCATATGTAAAGGTCACAAGAAGCATACTTTCCTTACCTCATAAGACTCACATGCTTTTTTGTTCTGTTTTGATTTTTTTTTCTCATGTGTAACTTTTTTATTTGAACATCAAAGCAAAAATATAATATACGAGAGTTTAGATTCTAAAATATATATAAAAAAGGTTAAGTTGTGAGAATAGTTAGTATAGATTTTTCTCCTCAATTTTGAAATTTATGTTCAAATGCTCAAACTATCTAAAAGATAAAATTTAAAAACTTTTATAAAAACAATTAATTTGCACCAGCTTTTAGAAGTAAATAAAATAAATAAATATATATATATATATATATATATATATATATATATATATATATATATATATATATATATATATATATATATATATATATATATATATATATATATATATATAAAACTAACATTTCATGGAATAAAAGCTTATAAAGCTCACATTGGGAAAATAAGCCAAGATTATTGATTAAGAAACATGTGTTCCATTGTTGACCTAAACAATTATGATATGGAATACTAATTTACCCATATGCCATGTTGACATGTGAAACTACTACATATATTTGTGAGCTCAAAATTACCACCACCTCACGACAATATTGAATTGAAGAGGTATAAGTTAATCATGTCTGTAATTTTCTAAGATAGAATAGTAGATAATCTAGATTTTATTCATTTGGTGATGACTTTAGATCAGTTCCAAGTTTCTATAGCTCTTTGAATTACCCTCTCAAAAAGTAAGAGAGAACTTTCGATTAAGGCTAGTTGTTAGATCGCTAAATGTGTAGCGTATAGTGGCAGTATATGGAGTTTTAGAATTTAAAATTATGAAATTCATCATTTTAGCTTAAATTGGATAGTTGGGGGAATGATGACGTGCTTGATCTAGATCTCATGGTTCCGTCATCCCAAGCAATGGTCCCATTTTACTTAATTGGAGGAGGTAGATCCTAACGAGAAGGATCCTTATCGAACACATGTATTGTTAGTCAAGAAATTCTTGTAGACCTGGAGTGATGTATGTTTAAGGAGACAATCTTAAATCTACCTTAGTTGACAAAGGGTTGTTTGCCCTATCAAGTATACTCTTGTTGACCTCATTTTTATAATGAGCTCTCAACCCCTCCATCTTAGACATATGACTCCTCTTAGACTTTAAGCGTTCCTTAGTCTTAAGACACATTTAGTGATTAGGTGGACACTCAGCCTTGCCCTAGAAACTTAGAAGAGTTGGCCATAGGAATTTGTCATGCCTTAGGGGTGTTAGGAAAATTGCCCATCCTTAGCTTAAACCATTCCTCACTTTCCTTCTTTCAAGTCAAACTCTAAATCAATCTTATTTGATTTTCTCCAAACTCCAATCAACTCCATATGATTAAAAATTCATGATTGAAATCTATGATTAAAACCCATGATCAAAATCCAACAAAATTCCTAAGTTCAAATTCTGCCTAAATCCTTGATCTTGCCTTTAAGGACTTAACCAAAATTATGATCAAAATCAATTCAAATCTTTGAGATTTTCTCATAATTAATTATATTCTCATTTATATTCACATATATAAGTGAAGTAAAAAATTCAAATCAAACCAAATTTTTCTTTTAAATCTAATCAAACCATTTCAAACTCATGAGATTTTCTCAAAACTCATTTATATTCTCATTTATATTCACATATATAAATAAAATATAAATATAAATCAATCAAATCAAATACAAAAATTAAATTCCCAATTTGAAATTTTCCTAAGTCCTTTAATTTTCTATTAAAGGATTTATCCAAAACCTTAATCAAACTAATTCAAATTCATGAGATTTTCTCAAAACTCATTTATATTCACATATATAAATGAAATATAAATATAAATCAATCAAATCAGACGCTCAAATTAAATTCCCAATTTAAAATCTTCTTAAGTCCTTAATTCCCTTTTAATGGACCTAACCTAAATCTTGATCAAACCATCTCAAAGCCATGGGATTTTCTCATTAATCATTTATATCCTCATTTATATTCACATATATAAATGAAATATAAATATAAATCAATCAAACCAAATTCAAAAATTCAAACTTCAAACTCCAAAATTTTCCCAAGTCCCTTAAAATCCTTCTTAATGGACTTAGCCTAAATCACGATCAAATCCTTAAAATTTTCTCATGATCAATTTATATTCTCATTTATAAAAGGAAGCCGTTTGATGAGGATGAAAGTGATTACGAGGAAGACTATAGACCATAATAAGAAAGGTAATGGTAGAATTGTTTAAGAGGGAACATAGAGTGGGGGAGTTAATAGGAGAGTAATATATATGATCTATTAAAAACTTTGGGGCGTTCGAAATATAAAATGTGAAGTTTAAGTGTTAGGTATGTAAAAAAAGTTTGAAGTGTTAAGTATGTAAATCTCCCAAAATTTTATTATTAATTTTCAAATTTAAATTAAATTATAATTATTTGAGAATAATTTTAATTAATTATTAATTTTAAATTTTATATTATAATTTTTATTAATAATATTAGATAACATGATTGTAATATTAAAATATACTGATTAATACAAATTATATAATAATTTTAAATCGAAACCGTCCCCTTCTCTCCCAAATCCCAACCCACAAACTCCGAAACCCTCACTAGAAGCCAGGAAGTCGCGAAGGGAGCCGCTGGAGAAGGCATCGCCGAAACCAACAGTGTGTGAAGAAGAAGTGGAGTTCGTGAGACTTTCTCAGTAGATTCTTCTCTCTCAGATCTCTCTCTTCGGTGATCGCCGCCGACTCTTGTCCTTGCAACGTCTAAAGATCATGGAACATACTGGGAATGGTAATAATCCATAATTTTTCAATCCCTCTTACTGATTTTTTCGTCTCATTCATCTTTCTACATTATTATAAACTCTGGTATTTTTTTCCATCAACACGATCGCGAAATCAACTTCTTCTCCGACAAGTCAGCGGTCTTTACTGGACACCGGGGCTAGTTGGTTCCGTCCTCCGCGTCTTTTAGGCTTCACAAACCTCCTCGCCCGCTCACGTGGAGCTTGATCTTACCGGAAGTCGAACTTCTTCTTTGCTGAGCTCCCTTCGTTATCCTCTGGCTAAGGTGGCATCCACGCTAACTCCACTTTCCGCATATTTCATCACCGTTAACCTCAGATTCACCAGCGTCATCAACGCAGCTTACCACGGATCTGTCCGAAGCTTCTTTTCCTTGGCTCCTCTTGCATCTATCCAAATTAGCCTCAGCATACTCGGCTTCTCGGTCCACTTGAACCTACCAACGAGTGGTATGCCATCGCCAAGATCGGCATCAAGATGTGTCAAGCTCATCGAATACAATACTCTGGGATGCCATCTCGCAATGCCCACTAATCTATATGGACCTAATGACAACTTTCATCCGGAGAACTCTCATGTTTTACCAGCCCTTACTGCCGATTCCATGAGGCTAAGGTCAATGAGGAAAGAGGTGGTGGTGTGGGGCACTGGTTCACCACTAAGGGAATTTCTTCATGTAGATGATCTTGCCGATGCTGTGCTTTTCTTAATGGACATGTATTCAGGGCTGGATCATGAATGTGGGGAGGGCGAGAGGTGAGCATAAAAGAGCTTCCGAGTTAGTGAAAGAGGTGGTTGGATTCAAAGGAGCGTTAGTATGGGATACGACAAAACCTGAACACCAAGAAAGCTGATGGATAATTCTATGTTGGCAGCAATGGGATGGGAGCCAAGGATCAATTAAAGGATGGACTCGTGGAGACATACAGGTGGTACTTGGAGAATGTTAAGAAAGAATGATGCAGTAATGTTAACCTTCATCTCCATCCTTGCATCATCATCAAATTGTTTTTTTTTTTTTTTTCTGCGGTTTCATTTGTACTTTAATTCTATTGTTTTTGTTATTCATTGAGCTTCCTATGCCCCCGGTGACTATGTGCTTTTCTCTGTTTTGAAGGATCTAAGAGCTATACAAGGGATTGAATAATCTAAAGTGTGTTATTTAAATTAACATTTTTAGATGTTGATCATCATTGATTGCCTGATAACATACTTTGTTAAATTCAGTGTCCATTTTCCATGTTTTTTCATGCTTGGAGAATTATGGGTGTTTAATATTGGTTTTGAGGCTGGAAAGCGTGGTCTTTTTCATCCAATTTGTGCTCTTCATTGGTCAGCAATTTTTTGATTTGACTGCTTCTTTTCATTCTATTCATTATGATTCATGGGGTGTCTGGTGTGTCCCTCTCTATGGCGTGTTTCTCTCCACCTTATTCTTATTCTTGCAAATAGTTATCACTCTTGGCTCAGATACTTTAATAGGTTGTTTGGTTTCAAGTATTTATAATTTAAGAGTATGTTAAATGCAGTGTGAAGTTAAATTCAAGATATCATTTTTTTTTTATTTGGTTTGAAGTAAAATGAATCTAAATAAAAAAATAAATGAACCTAGATCATCACATAGAGAGGAATTAGCATTGCTTGTGGTGAGCTTCGATCGAGCAATCGAGGCAGAGGTCTTGGCACTAGTGTTATAGATAGGGGTGTGCACTAGTCGGTTCAAACTGAAAAATCGAACCGAACTTACGTTATTTGGTCAGTTTGGTTTGGTTTTAAATCTCACAATTCAGTTTTTGATTGTAAATGTCTAGTTATTCTGTTTTCGGTTCGATTCTTTTTAAAAAAAGATTGGTTAAGCCGAATAAATCAAAATTAGTTAAAAAGTCAAATATAAACATATAATTTTGTTAGTAAATACTTAACCTTTTATATAGATTTACAGATTTCAAATTAACTAAGCAATTTTTAATATATAAAATTTATTAAATTATTTTAATTAATTAGTTCATTAAAAATATTTTTTGTAAAAAAATTTATATATTATTCGATTTAACCTAAAACCGAACCAAATAAACCGACTTATAGCTCGGTTTTATATGTTATTTGGATGATTTGGTTATTTAAAATTATTTGATTCGATTCGTTTGGTTTCACAAAAAATTTGACCGTATCGACCGAATGCTCACCCTTAGATGTAGAGGCAGAGCCATAGGTGTTGGCGATGGTGTTGTGGAGGTGTAGGTTGTGGTCAAGCAAGCGATGACTAGTGATCGCTTAGAGGCGAGATGACATCAAGTGTTCTTGGCGTCAAAGAGGACGTCCTCAGCGGAGGTTACAAAGGCCATTGGCATCATGGAGAAAGGATGTGTCGTGCGTGTTCTCATGATGTGGTGTATTTGGAATTCAACAGATTTGGACAAATTCTAAGTACCTTAAAAAATGAACTAGGGGGGATCTTCTCCTTCAGATTGGAAGACCAGCAGCTACTTCATAGAACCTCATACTTGGGCTGCTATGAGGAAGATCCTGACTGGATATCTCAGATACATACAGATTCCACTATAATGGGATTCTTTTGACCCAACTTCTCCTATCAGCCATTACATTTCTCAACGCTCTTCCAATTATTTTTCTTCTTCTTATATGATTCGATTCGATTGAAATAAGTAAATCGCATTACATTCTGTTGTTGGACTCTTGAGCTTATTGGATTTAACTCAGTTTGATATCACACTTTCTAAGGTGTTTTTTATCATAATTTGCATAGTTTTAACAACTGATTTGATGGTATTTATATTGTTTCAGATCTCTCCTGATTCTGGTCTCATTTGGAGTTTTTAGCTTCTTTAATAGGAATTCTTAAGCCTATTGATTGACTACTGTACTCCCATCTTATGAGAATTGCTTGTTAACTATGGAGGACTCTTAGTTAAGATGAGGATCAATCATATCAGATTTTGTGGGGTTTTTTTTTTTTTTTTTGTCATTTTATATGCAAGGATGGTTCAATTTTCTATTTTGATCATAGCATGCATGATATTTTTCTATAGCTGTTCTTAATTTTTTATTTTTCAATTTTGATTTTTTCATGCAAGTTTTTTTATTTTATTTTGGAACTGTGTATGATTGATTTTTTTTTGGCTGCATCATATAGGTAGCCATGAAAAGTAATTTTTTTACTGATTTTCACAAATCAATCACCCAATATTTATTATTTAATCATCTTTCTTATATTTAGAATTATCAGATCCATATATTTGCACGTGTGATGATCAAATTATTGAAAATTTTATAAAATTGAAAAATATATTTCATTCTTTTTTTATGAATTTTAATATCTGAATGTTAATTTGAAAAATTGAGATTGAAGATTATTGATTAGCATGTTTACACACACACATAATATATATATATATATATATATATATATTTTTGTATATACAAATTCTAAAATTTTATTTATGTAGGCTTGATTTTGGCTGCATTATTTAGCCTACTCTTTAGACCATGAAAAGTTCTACATTTTATAAATTTTAATTTTTTTTCAATTGAAGCCTACTATGAGAGCTTTAGTTTTATTATTATTATTTTTTAATGATTTTGGTGTGACACAGATGAAGTGTTAGGTTCTGCATGTTATAGATGTCAGTGTCAATGTTGTAAATTAGTAATTTTGTGTGTTGAATAAATTGTTTATAGTCTATGTGTTTAATTTAATGTTTAGAGGATTATGTGCATGAAAAACATTTAAATTATGACTTATGATCATGTTGCTATTTTCTATGTTTTAGTATTGTACATTGAATGATGATAAAGTAATTTATGGCAAGATTAGGTTATGATTTGACATATGTTAAGAAAGGTAGAGGTAGATCTAAATGGAGACGAAAGATTCATGTAGTCGACTCCACTTAGTGGAATATAACTTAGATATTTCATCTGTAAAATATAAACTTAGATATTTTATATGATTGGATTGATATTTAATGATTATTGTGTAATTGTATTAAATTAAATTTTTATCATGGTTTAGAAATCAAATCGCACTCGTCGGTTCAACCGGTCGACCGAGGTTCCTTAATTTGTTTAGCTCATAATTCAAAATTGGTTTTGTAGTGATTGGATTGATATGTTGACGAACTAGTTATGATTTCATTGAACCGCTTGAGTAAAATTTTTTCATTTATTTGTGAATAAAATTAATCTTTATATAAATAATTTATAGTTTATTAAATAAACTATAAAATTATAAAAATTGCTTCACTATGAAATAAGAGATTACCTATTTAAATGTATAAGGTGTTTAAATTTTTAGTTATAGGAGATTTTTTTTATATGATTTATATTTAAATAATTTTAATATTTATCTTATCATTTGATTGAATTTTTAATTCTAAATTTTTTTTTTCATAACATTCGATTTGATTTTTGAAACTTTAAAAACATATATATAATTAGATATTCATTTAAATTTGATCTCATTTAAGCTTATTAACTAAGCCTACATCTCAAAATAAAAAAATAATCTAAAAATTCTCTAAAACTTTTCAAGCATTGAAATGTTGCTCCTTAACTTTATATATTATTTGCATAAATTGTAAATTTTTAAAAAATTAAATTTTATTATTTTAAAATTAAGATAATAATTTATAATCTTTAGCCAAATAAAATCACGATGTGAGTTCGTTTTGCAGTGCGATACGATGGAAAATTGTGTTTCTCAATTAATACGTAATCATGAAATGGCTGTTTGAAAGGTGCAATTGATTTTTTTAAATAAAAAGAGTTTATAATATTCATTATAGTTTTTAAGATAGCAGCTTATTTTATAACAGTTTTATCATAGTTTTTTAAGATAACTATAGCTACTTCAAACATACCTTTAGGGTCTAATTGTGACAGCTACATGTGTATAAAAAAGTAATTGTTGATAAGTTGCATGAGAAACTATAATGGGTATGAAAAATTATTTTTATTTTATAAAAATCAAATCTCAACTTTCTAATCATAATTATATTAGATTAAAAAAATATAATTTTTAGATAACCAAAATGTATTTAAAATACACTTTTTAAATAACACATGATAAACTTTCACATTAATAAGATAAATTATAAAACTTAAATTAACTTTTGTGATTTTCAATAAAATAAAATATCGCATAAATATTTTCATAATTTTAAAAAATATTTATTTTCAACAAATTATATTTGTATTTTTTATAAATATTTTATCTAAAAATATTAATATTTAAAATTAGTTGTATATTATATTGGGTAAATATTTTTCATTTATTTTCATCATTTATATTATTCCAACTGTCCCAACAAACAAAAAAAAATAAGGATAAGTTCTTCTTCGTTTCTAGCGAAGGTTAGGAGATAGTAAATTAGCTCCATTTTTCCGCCCTCACGCTCTCCGCTTTGAAGACTCATCGAATCCACGCTTGGATTAGACCACCAAGGTATCGTCGGCGAGTCGGTACGTCGGTCGTGTCACGGCGGTAGCGTCGCCTTCTTGCTAAGGTACTTGTGTTGTTCCTCTCAACCTCCGATGCTAGGCTTTTACCTTATGATAGGGTTATAATCTGGGAATGCCAGTTTTCTTTCGTTTAACTTTTTTTTCTTGATCGTGAATCAATGCTTGGATTGGCGTTGAAATTGAGCTGGAATTGTTATGTGAGGGATTTATCACATTGCATTGCTAATTTAATCTTTCTTAAGGAGTTTATATATATATATATAATGGTGTTTATGTAGTGGATCACACGTTGATCCTTAACATGTGTGTTTAGTTTTACGTGGATGTTCATTCCGGTAGGGTTTTTTTATTGTCATTGTTATAATAGTACTCAATTGAGCTATTAAAGTTTCCTTCATAGGACAAAAGCAGGTTTTGTTAGAGAATTGTTGTTGACTCTTTCATGTCTTTATTCATTATAAAAGATTTGAGATATATGGGATGAGGATATATATATATGGTTTCGGGAAGGCTTGTATGCGAATGAGCTATTGTAAAGTTAGTACACGTTTTCTTTTCTTTTATTGAGGGAGGGAATGAATTTCACTATCCTTTGACAACTTTTCCATGAGAATTTACAGGTTATGCTTGGATACATGGGAATTTGAAGAAATGAAAATAAGGTTGAAAAGTTCATATTAATGGATACAAATTCATAAATCTACCAATACGTGATTAGAATTTCTTTTCATTTCCTTCAATCCAAACAAGGTCATAGTATTTGTAGACTCATGATGGTATAGCAAACCACTTATAAAGAGAAAAATGTAATGTGATGGGCATTGGTGCAAAGTGCATATTTGACTTGCAAGTCTCATTGTCTTGCTTTATGCAACTTTTGTATTGTGCCTTAACTCTTTTCATCAATAATAAAACTATCAAATTAATCTCATTGACAATGAAATTTGTGAAATTATGCTATGGTATGAAGGCATTTAAATTGGTCATGAATTGATCTAATTCACAATCAAAACCAAAGTGGGATTAACCAAATTTGATCTTGATTACTTAAATTAATGTGCAACCTAGTTTGTTATATCGATTCTCTTGTTCAACAAACTCCCCTTTCACTTTGAGCAATCTAAGAGCATGATAGATTTTAATAAATGTTATCACGAGAAGATGAAGTTCTCTTCTATTCAAATTTAATGGTGGCCTTGTTATCAATGGCTACATGGAATAGGAGCAAAATGCCTATTGAAATGATCATGGAGATGAGGAGCCAAACTTCCACTCACCTATGTGCTACTAATACCTTCTTTATGATTCAATCATCTCTATATTCAATCTACTACCACTTCATCTCGGTGCGATTTTAACTAAAAATGCATGAAAAGTAGGTGCTAGAATTAAAAGTGTGATAGAAAGATGATTGGTTTGATAACGGAAGAGTTTGAACATTGGGTTCAATGGCATGTGATATTTGTGTCATTGACTCATTGTGAATGCGAAAGTGTCAACATTGGAGATAGATGAATATGATTGGTAACAAAATCATGGTTAGTTGATAAGTGAGAATGATAATGATATAAGTGATATTTTAGAGATGGCATTAGCTGAGGTTGGTGGTACTTATAAGGACTAGTGGAAGTGTTGATGATGGAGAAGGATGGGGATGGTGTAGCAATGTTTACATAGTAAGGGATAAAGTCATTGATGTAGAATGTTGACAAAGGTATTAGATATTGAGAGGGTTGTGGTGATATGGCAATGTGGTGGATGAGGTTTCGCTAAGAGTGTAGGAGGAGATGAGAGTTATGGATGTAGAATTGATTAGAAGTTTTGTTGGGTTTAAAACATTGAAGTTTTGATATAAATTGTTTAATCAAATGAAAGTAGAGATCATAAACTACAAAGAAAGGTCGAACACCAATAGATGGCATTACATAAAATGAAGAAACATAGTGATAGTGCTACATGGAGAAAGGTGGAGGTGCACTAGAATAAAACATAATATTTAAAAAAAATACCACTACCTTAATCGTCTATGTGGTATGACATTAATTCTCGCATATAGTGATTTGAAGCTTGAAAGGGTAGTTCTCGTGACAATGTTATGCTATGCCTTTATCAATTGTATTCCCACATGTGTCATGGTTTGACTAGTTTATGCCATGATCTAGGTTTGTTGTGGTAGCATTGATTTTGGCACCCATTGCTACATTGTATATTGTGGTATCGAGGACACAAAATTTGATGTCACTACAAGAGGAGCTGGAAAGAATTATGATGGCATATGTGGCTATACATGGTATCCCTATGCTTCCCCGCTACAAAACCATGTTGATAGCCAGTGTGTGGGAAGGTGTATTGCTTGAGCCTGTAGTATCTGCACAAGTAGATGGTCCTAGTTCATGAGCTCTAGAGGGAGAGACCTATGGATTGATGAGTAAGCAATATGAATCCTATGTATCAATGAGGTCGCAACAAAAGGAGGAAAATAATTGAAAGTTTGGTGAGTGTAATGTCCCATTTGGTGGAAATTATGTGAGGATTGAGAATTTGTGTGACATCATTTGAGGGTAATGTGATTGAAATTAGAGTTAGGTGATTTGAATACGCATCAATGAGGATAAAAAAATGTTTGTTAAACGAGTTGACAAAATTAGTATCAAAATTATGAACGAAGAATTGATTTATGCCATATATAACTTTCAACAAGAATAAATGAAAAGTGAGGGTTTATAATGCTAACCCCCACATATTTGGGCTGATGATGATGATGCCAATTCTAATTATTTTGATACTTTTTTTCTTTGAAGGAGAGTATGTTATTATCATATTAGGATTTATTTAGAGGAATAGGCGAACGGTCTTCTAAAATTTGGTTGTCAATGCCATATGCAAGGACCTATGTGAATTTACTTTATATTTATTTTACTAGGGCATAGGTTAATGAATTGTATTATTGTTCATTTTTTGGAATAAAACTAATGATGCTGATAACTTGTTGTCGGTAGTAGATAAAATATACTGTTTGGATGAATATTAAAGTTAAGCTAATTCAAACTAATTTAATGATTATGGATGTTTGATGCACCTATTGTAAAATTATTTGAAATCTTGGTTGGTATTTGCTATTTTTCATCACTAATGCATCTGTTGCGGTCCCACTATGTACTATTGGAGCCTAGAAATTCAGCTTCGTTGTTCTTGTAACCATGGGTGCTGTCCAAATCTTGCAGACAAAAAGATGTTTAGCTTTCATTTATTATTATCTCAATGGAAAATTTACATGCATAAGACAATTTTATGCATTTATATATCTAACACCAAGTTTGATGTTTACAAATATAACACTTATGTTATTCATGAAAAGGTATATTTTATTTTAAAAAAAATTGATGATGGTGATATTTTTGATATAATATTAAATATTTGAGTGTTATTTATGTAAATATTAAAATTTAGGTGTTAGATATGTAAATATATAAGAATTGTGTCCTATGTATGTAAATTCCCCCTCTGTGGTTTTTGTTGAGGATTAAGGCTGTAAAAAAACTCATTGTTTGCGAACAGCTCGTATCGAGCCGAACACGAACATGTATTTTAAACTTAATTTATAAGCGAGTTGAATATAAGCAATCCTTTGTTTGATCATGTTTGGCTTCGTTTAGCTAGAAATAAAAAATCACACACACATATATACACATAATGATTTCATAGTAGTAAGTATGGCTAAGTGATAAGAGCTTTTGCATTATTGTTTTTTCAAGCTATTTGTCATTTCAAACAATATAATCACGAACATTGAAATTTCGAACTATTTATTTAGAATCTGAATAGAGTAATTTCAATGAACACAAGCATAGGCTTTCGCTTAAACTCATTTACAACTTTATTGAGGAGAACCCCCATGAGCTATAAAATACTTCCACCATGATTATTAGATATTGCGGTGTAAATTCGGAAAGATTGATGTGATCTGAACATTTTGACTCTTTTTCATTTTATGTGTTGTCTTTAAGGAAATTTATATTAGTTAGTTGCAATATGGGATTTGAACAAGAAGATAATTATGTGATGCAATACCATCCTATGACAGGTTTTATGTGCAATTGCTTATGACCTTATTTTAGAATGTATCTCTATAATGGTAGAATTCTTGTGGAGCTTAGTTTTTTTCTAAATAGAAACCCCACCCACTACACATTTAATTGCACAGGTAGACCTACCTTGTTCCATTACTAATATTTTGGGAATTTTTTTCACACTGTTAGCTACTTGAAGTATTTTTTTTTATAATAAATGATGCACCATCTTATATTATTTGCATTCGAGCAATTAGGACTATAATTCTCTACAATAAAATCATAGTGCAATCACCAATGTAGCCTTAGAACTCTTTGTTTGCCTTTGTGCATTGATCTTCTCTACTTTTGTTCATTTTCACTCGTTTGAATAAGTTTACTTTTACCAACATTTGCAACAAACTATTTTACTTGTATCATTGATCGATTCTCATTTGTGATCGATCATGCTCATCATAAAACTAGGCGATATCATCATCATCTTCATCATCATCATGGTTCTTGACGCGCTTACATCTCCACGCCGGAAGTCTCAAAACAACCCATTATCCTCCTCGTCGCCCTCGCCCAAAAGGCATCGAGATGAGTCGAAGCCATTCTTGTCGGCGCATCGTTACCTCTTGACCATCGGCCTTGTTGGCATTCCTCGCACCATCTACCTCTATTTTGCAATGACATTAGGTGCTTGATTCATGCTCTGGGCCGGTGCGAGAGAGGCAGCATGGCAAGGCGGTGCCAAAGGAAGGAAAGTTGAAGCTTTCGACATTCTTGTTCTTGTGAGAACTTAAACCTATTATAAATAAACTTTTCTATGCTTATTTCATCTATACTAATGGTTTTCTGTTTGGAGAATATGCTTATCTATTTATATATCTAATACTTAAATTTTAATATTTATTTTCATAACATCTAACTCTTTAAATTACAGTGAAAATATTGATTTCTTTTTTGTGTATGTGATGGTACATTCCATGATACATCTTTCAAGAAATGCTTTTTTTATATGAATCTGAATTTATATATAATTTTACTTGTTAATTTTATATGATTAAATATAGTTTTAATTTTATAAAATTAAAGACCAATTAATTATATATTATGTAGAGTTAAATATAGGAAGATTTACATGCCTATCACATAATTTTTATCTATTTACATATCTAACATCTAAAGTTAAATATTTACTTATCTAATATTTTCTTATATTTTAAAAAGTACATTTCACTTTTAACAAGTAAATTATGATGATATTTTTGATGTAATATTGAATATTTTGATGTTATATATATATATATATATATATTAAATTTTAGGTGTTTGATGTGTAAATATATAAGAATTATGTGATATTTATGTAAATCTTTTTTAAATATATTAACACCTCTGTAAATGAATAAATAATAAAAATTCATAATTTGAATCATCTCAATGACTTCCTCATATCTTAAAATACATAATATCTTAAGTTGTTATTTTAGGGAAAAGTATAGAGTAAAGGCATTTAAATATAAGCTATTGCTAAATGGGGAGTAAGCTTCACACATTTTACTAAAATTACATGAAGCCAATCAAAAGATATACAAGAGAAATGGATACTTTAGAATATTATATAAGCCAAACCAAGTTGAAGAATTTTATTTAATATGCTACTTTGTGTGGCTATATCCTATAAACACTAGAAGCTTGTTATTAGGGTAACCAATGATAAGATGAATCGAACGAGCATATTGATTTGATATTTAGCCACCAATATTCAATGCTAATCTTCTTAGTTGTTTGTGAATGATATAATAATTTTTTTTGTTATGTTGGTTGATTTTTCCCATGAGCTATGATATAATGATTGTCAGTATTTGATATTTGTTATTCATTAATATTCGACGCTCTCCTTCACGACAATTGGTCTTGCTTCTATAAAAGAATAATCAATCAAACCAATAATGGTCTATTGATGTCTGATGTTCTTAGTAAATTATCATCTAACGATTGTCAGTGGTTGATGTTTGTCAACTATCGAGTTAGAAGTGTCTTCATGATCGTCAATCTTCCATCATATAAAGAGAATGATCAAGCAAACTATCTCCTCGTGTCTATGCTCTCAGGTTATTGTTGTTATGCATCTTTTGTTTGTTGTATTTCGATAACATCTAATGGTCATCTTTCTAGTTGTAAAACTCTCATTCTCTACCGAGAAAGATTGGCCGTCCCAAGTCATCTAACGGCCAATATTTTCAATTGATCATCATCTAATGTCTACTACTTTTTTACTTTTGATGCATTGAGACATGATGTTTCAGTTGCATGTCTCCCCTCCATGGACAATGATTGAGCATACAACCTAATACTTGATGGTCGAAGTTCTCAAATAGCTTTTTTGAATGTCTATTAACTCCTTGCCTTTGCAATCATTCATCTTCCTTCTTATAAAAAGAACAATCGAGTAGATATTAGTGTCGAATATTTCAAATCAACCACCATCTAAAACTTGTAACATAGTTCTACCATTAAAATTTTTACTTTTATTCGATTAACTATTCAAATAAATTTGAACACTTTTATCTATACTCGAATGTTAAATGAAAAATTTTAACGTATTGTTACTTGACTCGTTTATAATCATGTACATTATCATTTAAAAACTCATGTATAAGCTAGATTATGACTCAATTAAGTCATTTATATAGTAAATTAATAGTAATATTTACTATTAGAAGATATAAATTATTATATGAATTGATAGCCATCATTCTACAAAATTAAATAAATATTACTTTTTGAAAATGTTATTGAATAACATTTAATATTTTAAATTTATTTATATTTTCTAAACTAATAGCTTATTTAAAGTTTGATTAGCATAAAACAAGACAAATTTGAGCCTCAAATTAATCATAAGCAAGCTTAGATTTAAATAAACATTATAACAAAAGCTTCGACTTAAAATGACCCAAGTTTAAATAGGTTCTAAGTAAATAAGTTTTATCTTGAACAATCTCTAGCTCAACAGCTCGATTCACTTGCAATACTATTTACAATCATCTTTCATTTATTATTAATTAATGTTCGATATATATCAATCACTCTGTCTTTCTTTTATAAGAGAAATATAATTTCTAATGATAACTTATTTTCTTAACAATCAAGACTTTGCCTTTTCATTTATAAAACATGACTCATATTAATGAATTTATTTTTAACTAAGATAAATTTTATTATTATTTTAAATATATATATATATATATATATATATATATATATATATATTTAAATATTTTATTTGGTCCCAACTTATAAATATTTGTGAGAAATTATTTCAACATTAAGATAATAATAATCTTCAATTTTAAGATCTCAAATATTTCAAGTTTAATTTATTTATATAATATTTTATTATATTTAAAATTTTGTATTTTATTTTTAAAAATAAAATTTAGATATTAGATATATAAATATATAAGAATTTGTGTGATAGATATGTAAATTCTTAATAATATTTGAAGTGTCCTCATACTCTTACTTCGTTTAAATATTTTTTTTATATTTGCTTTTGAATGAATTTTTAATTTCGATACTCGTTTAAATATATATTTTAAAATTGTATTTTTAGCTCCATCTCACTAAAAGTTGTTTTCTTTCAAAAAATAAAACAAATAACTTTTCAAGAAATTAAACCTACTCTCGGAGAGAAGAACCGAGAAATGGCGGGTTCAGGTGATCTACAGCTCTATCGATATCCTCTGTTTAAGTCCGTCGACGCCGTCCGATGGCTCCATCTCTCTCCGCCTTCGACCGCTTCATCGCAGCCGCTGTATACGACACCGACGACGCTTCCTCCTCCGTTGAGATACATTCCCTAAGCCGTAAGTCCGCCCCGAAAACCCTAACCGTAGCGAGCCTCCTCTCGATCTCCGTTCCAGTTGGCCATGTCCATCGCGAATTTCCTCCATCCGAACCTCCGAGACCCTTCAGAAGCACGTTGTGGCTGCCCTTTCCACATGTGCTGGGTCCGTCCATTTCCTCTTTATGGATCCGATAGAGGTGTCCGTCAACCTGGAGCTCTCGACGGATGAGGGCCAGCCTCTGCATAACGGGTCGGTTTCGGTTGTGGATCTCCAGGCTGGCGGGCATAAGTGTCTGAGCGTGGGTGAGGACGGGAGGGTGAATCTGGTGTCGGTTGGTGAAGGAAAGCTTGATAGCCAGAAGGTGCACGATAATCGGGGGTTGGTATCTTATACGGCAGTTAAATGGGGTCACAGGCGGAGTTTGCCACTGGAGGATTTGGCTTTGGGTTGCAGTGGTGGGACCAGAGGAAGCCTGGGGGATCAGTGTCTCAGCTCAAAGGAAATTGGTGAGTGATTTCATTTCCATTTCTTTTGAGAGAATTAACGATTTTGAACTCCAAAGAGCTATTTGGCGACAAGTAGGATTCAGGAAATTTTGAAAATCAGAATTTAGTAAAGCTAGGTGTTAGATCCTAAAATTGTTTTGTGTGGCTTCTATTTAATCTAGCTACATCCTGGTACATTGTTAAGTCTTATATTTAAGATTTTATAATTTAAATATATATAAGATTTAATTACAATAATAAATTTGCTAGGATATGGTGTTAAGTCTAAATGATCCAAAAAACGGTGAATAAAAAAGACAGCATGATGATGAATACAGTAATAATTGCTAATAGTCTTTAAATAATATGTTTATTGAGTACGTGAAACAATCTTGAGTTGATTGAGAATCTTGAAAGATGTGGCCGGCTATGGGATTACTTTCTACACACCAAAGAATGGTGACTCTACCCTAAGGAATGTTTTGCTGGGAGATACTCCAATGCCAAAAGTCAGCGAGTAAGCTCAAAACCAGAGAAAAGTTTGAAAGCAACTCAATAAAGCCTCTTTGGAGGTGAAAGTAAAGTGAAGAATGCACTCACCTTCTATCTTGGGGAGTGATTATAAAATTTGATGTGAAGGACACTTGGATACTCTTTGTGGAGTATATGATGAATGGATACACCACCTCATCATTGAGATCCATGATGGACCATATTTAGGTTTTTTGGTCAATTCAAGTGTGATGAATTAAGCTATATCACCTTTAAGATTTGTGCTATACCATCATGCATTTTGAGATGATAGACATATAAAAGGAGTCTTCTATTTCAAGAATAGTGATGATAGAGATCTAATTTAGTCTGTCAACACTATACAAGTGGTTTTGAGACCAGTGTTGTTGATGATTTGAAGTGGACCATCATAATGTGATTGATCCCTCAAGATCGATGCTATATTTCATGAATTTATATAAGGTCCTCTACACATCTTAAAAGCAATTTTGGTCAAAATCTAGAACTTTTATTGCATTATCTTGCTCTTGTTGCATGAATATTAAAGAAACACACATTTTGGTGCTCTTCATCATCGAGATCAATCATATTTTAGGAACACATCATTTGC
Source organism: Cymbidium sinense (assembly GCA_021442155.1). Lineage (NCBI taxonomy): Eukaryota > Viridiplantae > Streptophyta > Magnoliopsida > Asparagales > Orchidaceae > Cymbidium > Cymbidium sinense. Next base: position 191,075,263 of record CM038216.1, read on the forward strand.
TTTGCTCCCCTCCCCTTCTTTTTTTTTGATATTTTGTGAAATGCTTGAAAATAGTTTCTTTTACTTCAAAATTAATCATTGTATGGATAATTGCATTGTTCGTTCGGATATAATTGAAGACTAGATCTTTAAAATATTTTGTAGGTTAGTCTCAAATCAACATAACATAACATAGGCATGTGTCATTCAAGACTATGTGGTATAGGCATAGTGTGACATGTGTTTATAAGATGACTCAATAATAGCTCAACTTTTCGATTCTGTAGGCTACCATTAGATGAGGCTAACTCATTACACATTGCATATAGTATGTAGGCTCCTAGCATTATTTTTTATCGACATATGTTGTCTTGGATGCAAAGGATCAAATTGCATATGCGTGGGTTGCATCACATGGATTTAGGGTGGACTTGGGTATCTAAATTATTTTTAAAAATTTGCCCTTGACTTCATTGAGCATAAAGAATATGATTATCATTCGTCAAAATAAAGTATTTTTAGATGTTTTATAAATCCCAAAAATAAGAGGGCAAATGTTGAATATTAAAAATATCAACTCTCATTTAATCTTGATTGCATGATCATAAATATCAAGATTTATGTTTTAATGATCTCTTTAGGACTAAGCAATAAAATTCTTTTTTTCTTGAATGTTGGATCAATTTTGGTTATGTATCAATTTATAGAATTGACTTCAATGTTGAGTGATGAATTAAATTTCATTGATTCTATTAAGATCATCCATAACTTTGATCCAAAAGTCACATATACAACCAATGTTTCAAATTTGACATCCAACAACATTAATCTAAAAATATGAGACATCTATTGATCCAATTATCATCTTAAGCATACATGATGGTTCAATGCAATCTTGAAGATTATATGGCTTAATTTTTTACACTTGGATTGACTAGAGGGCCAAAATCCTCTCAACCGAGGACATTTTAATCCAACTTAAATTTCAGAGGGGAGGCAGTGCATCCATTCATTTTTATGTTCTATAAAAGTACCAAAATGTCCTTCACTCTAACACCTATTGTTGACCTATTATTTAAAACAAATAAAAGAAGAAACAAAAAAAACACTCACGTTCCTCACCTGCATGTGAGCCCTACCACTACTTCCACATTCTCCACGTTTCCGTACATAACTGACCTCCATCTCTATTGTTCTCATTTTTATCTTTTTCTCACTGACCTAATTGAAAAGTTAGTTTCCATCTGCCTGAACTCCTCACGCTACAGCCCTCAACCATTCCCTCATCAGCAACACTTCTCCTTTCATTGAAGTCATCCCAAGCCCAAAGTCACACACACGCACGCATAGTTCTTGTCCACATCTAGTCTTTGTTTCTCCTCGATCCATCCATAGCATTGAGGCATTGCAATAGAAAACAAGGAAAGCAGCAATACACATACACTCCAAGAAAATCCCCCAACTCAGATTGTTCAGTAATTCAAAATACAATAACAAACAAACAAATAAAACTAAACAACAAAAAACTTCTTCCTTAGTCTCTTTTCTTCTTCATTCCTGGCTCCTCTCCTCCTTGACTCCAACTGACATAGAGTTGAAATTGTAGTGCTGCAGGAAAATTGACCCGCACATTCTATTCCGACCACCCAAGCCTATACACGAAACCATGGCCACCTAATCACCTCTTCTCCAGCCTCTTCCTCAATGACGAAGTCGTAGCCACCCCTATTTTTCACATGAAACACCCAGGCTGACCACTACCGTAGACCCATCCAATCTATTTCCGTTTACATGTCCTTGACAGGCCTCCAACCTCACTTGCATTTTGTGACCAACCACCTCTTTGGTTGCACTGACTTGTCTCTTGCTTCTTCCTCCTCCTTATTCCACTAAACTAAAAATCCTCCTCACTTTCTAAACCAATTCCCCCTTCTTTTTTCCTCTCTCTAAACAGTCCTCTCCTACCAACGATGGCCGGTGGCTACAAGCAATAGTGGTGGGAAATGGCGATGGCAGTGACACTGGGTGGTGCTCATGGTGGGGCCTATTATGGACAACTATAGTGTATTCCAAATTTGGCCAAAATCAGGCGAATTTGGAATACACCAAATTGAACCACAATGTGTTTTTGGAGCATATTAAATTAATTTGGAAAAAATAATTGACAAAAGTAACATACTAATCTCATAGGGAAGTAATTTATCCAACGCATAAAATAATATCCAGCATTTTATGAATATTTAAAAATAAGCGTAATAGAATAATCCTAATGAGTTCCTTATCACTTGATATAAAGTAATCATAGGAAATAAATATCATAAAAATAGTGCATTTGATTTTGGCTTCATGCACATAAAATAAACTAAGAATGCAATATATCTCAGGAGAACTAATTACATAATAATCTTAAGGAAAATGAAGAAAAGAAGGAAAAGACTAAACCAAGCAAGAAAGCCTCGTGTTTGAAGACAAGAATGACCTTTCTTGGAAGATTTCAAGTCTTGCACTCGAATATTGTAAGATTAGTAGTTTTAACTTCCAAAAGATAATTTATTCATGTTATACTTGTTTTACATTCCTCAAAAACACCTATTTAGAGATGGTTGTATCAATCAAAGATTATGTAGAAGCCATAATACCCTATCAACAAACTCTTATGCTCTTTAGTAACAAAGGCAACCCCATAGAGTGATAATCTTGTGAAATGCCTAATCCAATAAGGATTTTGTGAACAAAACCACACGAATAGGGGCTCCAACTTAACTGTGAGTATAGGTAAAGCGCAGATGCAGCGCAAGTCAGCCATAGTGGAAAAAGTACAAGATTCCTATATAACAATTCGACAGAACCACATGAATGAAAGCTCAGGAGATACTCTGAACGGTAATGTCCACAATAATAACCTGAATGAGGAAGATCAGTGAACCTCAAAACATATTTAGGATGTGCTATTCGTATGATTATGTTTTTAAAAAACTATGTAAACTTAAACACATATGTTAATTGACCAATTTTACTTAATTACAGTTTTGCATGAGAAAACATATATTTTGCAACAATAGTATATCTTGAGTTTGCATCAAGTAAAAAGAGAAGTAGACAATAAATTCTTCAATATAGGATGATGAAATGGAAAATGCGAACTCTTGAAGTTGGGGGAAGAGCATAAGTTCATTCAGGTGGTGAGAGGAATAATTTAGGTGCCATTGTATTGAATGTGATGTATTTTGGGTTGGAAGGTCTACCTGGTAAAATCTTTAAATTGTGATACTTATTTCATTGTGTATTTGTCATAACCACAATAGAAGAGCATCTGGGGATCTAAATATCCATAAATCCTTATTGGTATGTTTGTAGTTTATCTTATATTTAGGGTTGAGGACTGACCTAACCTTTTCAACTTTTAATTTAAAGAATATATATATATATATATATATATATATATATATATATATATATATATATATATATATATATATATATATATATATATATATCATCTCTCATCCAATCTTCCCATGCAAGATGGGAAGATAATATCTTGATTCTTCCAGTTCTAATTATGCACGTAAATTAGGGATGTACACCATATTTTCTATGTCTAATACTCACAGTTTCTAATTATCCCTGAGTTAGGGATGTGAAGTTACCATACATCAGTGATTCATATTGCCAAGTGTGTACGGCCATCACCTAAGATGTGTCAGAACAAATACTTAGATTAGAATGTTACCCTCCTGCAACATCATCTATTACTATGATATTTTCATACTGAAAGTAGTGGTCTCCATTATGCTACAAACGGTAACAGCTTTACAACTAGTTTATATCCATTTGTTCATTAATGTGTATTTAAGAGTAGTGTATGCATTCAGACTAATCTTGTTCTTCTCTCTGGAAAAGAGAGGTTATTTTCTTCTTATTCTCAAACCCGTATTTTTCATGGTATTCTATTTCATTTTCTTATTTTTATAGTCTACTTTCTTACCTTTGCGGTACTCATCGGTTGTGAAAAATAAGAGATAAAATGGAATGAAAATTTTAATCTCCTTTATTTCCTATCGGTCATGTAAAATGCATATTTGGAACATTCTTGCTTCTCTCCAAGCAAGAAATTATGGAATTAGTAATTTGCCATGTTGTTAATTAAAATCATGATTTTATAGGGCTCAAGGAAAGCGTGGAATTGTGCATTCGATTGATATCCATCCTTCCAGAAAGCATATTGCTGTTGTAAGTCGACTTTATTTGTTTCAGCAAGCATCATTTTACTATTTTTATTTTCTACATTGGCATCACCTTTAGATCATTTCTTATGACAATTGTATTGTGTTGATATATTTAACCTATCTAGAAGTATGCCACATCCAACCATGATGAGTATTGTTCTAAGCCAACAATAACAAGCTTTTATCCCACTAAGTGGGGTCGGCTACATGAATCCTTCGTCTCCATTGTGTCCTATTATGCGTCAAATTCTCATTTAATTCAAGTATACTAAGGTCATTTTTTATACATCTTAACCAAGTCTTTTTAGGTCTATCTCTACCTTTGTTCTAAGCCAGTGCGTATGTCATAATATAAAAGATGCTTGTTTTGTGTTATCTTGCTTTTGAAAAGATATTTTAATTAATTGAAATAGTAATTGATGGTTTTATTATCTCGAGGAAAAACTTCTTTAGAAGTATCTTTGCATTTAAAAGCTTGTCATGGGAATCGTACCATAGTACAAGTTTCTATTCTGCAAGTAATATGTTATTTGATGAAACATTTGATCTAGGATTAAGGAGCTGAAATTGCCAATCTGATCTGATCATGGGGAGTAGCTTCAAATTCACATTCTAATGATCTGAATTTTAAGGTTGAAAATTTTAATTTTTCTTCAATTATAAATCAAGATTTCTGCTTAGTATTTTATAATAAAGCCTGACTCATCTTGTAGCCGAATTAAACATAGACGTGTGTGGTTTGGGCCTATAGGTAGGCTAATGATTTCAAACTATGATGCTAGTATCTTTAATTCTTAGTGTGAATTACAGATGGTTTAGAACTCAACTTTCTCCATCCTACTTTCATGGAGGTTGTCCCCTTCATGATGGGATTTTAAAAATATATTATTTAATTAATGTTTGACCCATTTGAATTATTACTATTATTTTAATAATGTTCTATTTTGGCTAATTTTCAAAGTTTCTTGATTTGATGTGCCTAAACCAAAAATGGATTTAGGTTAGCCCAACGTAGTGTACTCTTTTGATTCACCAAAATAGTTTGGTTAAGTTGCAACTAAGCTCCAAATATTGGCTACCCTAATTTATGTTAGGCTAAGCTTAACATAATGAAACATTTTGGCCCACCTCAAAATCTTTGCAAGCCAATTAGCCAAGTCCATTTGCGGTGAAAAACTTTCTGGATCACATTTACAGACCATCTAAATTTTGCAGGAATGGTTTTAGTCATCTTGCTTTTAAAAATGAATTAATATTTCTGAAAATATTGTCATGCAGATCCTTTCCTTGTTCTATCTGTTAATATATGCAGATTTAAATATTTTAAATCACTAGAAATCTTTATTTTTTTGCTGGCTTTTTTTTTTTTTTTTGCATCCCTTATTAGGCTCTTTTCGAATTTGGAAGCTATTATTTGATTTTTTTTTTATCAATTGTTTGGTTAATGCTTGAAGGGTGGTTCATCCGACATGTTTCAGGATCTACGGTGGCAAGAACCGATCTTACTCTGGAGCAAGTGTAGCAGGACAATCCACCTTTGAGAGTGAGATTTGGGAGATCCAATATGACATTCATGCTCAGTCTTCAAGCATCACCTTCTTCCGAAGATATTACCATGTTTTGTTAGATGGAATTCTCGCCATTATCGAACAAGGTAATTTTTATTTTATATTTGTACCTGAATGTTGTGCTTTTTGAATGAATAGCCTGATGTGAAAATGACTTGCAAGTTTTTTATTTATGTGCATTTCGTGAGTTGCTAGTATTGCAACATCTTAACAACAACAACAACAACAATAAGCTTTTATCCCACTAAATGGGGTTGGGTATATGAATCCTTCTTCTCCATTATGTCTCTCTATTAAGTGTTAAAATCTCATTTAATTCTAATAAAATAAGATCATTTTTTATCTATCTAATAAAATTTTCTTAGGTGCGATCTACCTCTACCTTCACACTAAAAAAAATTTTCAATGTCAAATTCAACTTTGGAATATTCTCTCTTTAACACGCTTCACCATTCCATGCCTTGTTAACTTAGAGTAATCCATTACTTTCACATGACTTCCAAAGCATTGTTGCTTTGGCATATAAGCATCTTAGGATCCAAGTTTCCGATCCTAATGTACATAAATGATGCATTGTATCAAATCACACAAATCAATTTTGAAATTCCTAGATCCAATGATCACCGGTTAAAATAAGAAATCATCTTCTTTTGATGTAGTTTAAAAAATACAAGGAATTCATACTAAATGATAATTTAATGATTGTTTAAATTAAAAAAGTAAACGAGAAATTTAAAGTTGTTTAAAAACACAAGTCAATGGGATTCACACTACAAAAGGAGGTGACTTTCCATAAAAAAATTGGTGATTGCATCTTTACTACACTAAAAAAAACTCAACCTTCAATAAACACAAAAAATTAAAGCGAACCTAAAATTTTACTATGCAATCTTTTTTTTCAAATTGTGTCAGATAATTATATTTATAAGCATCAACAATCTCATAGTAGCTTCTCGGGTGCAATTTTATATCCAAATTGCGTATGTTATGGATAAAATCGATAGTATCGAAAAGTTCACAGAAAATTGTGCTCAAATAGCGAGAACTTACCAAAGGATAATGTTCGGGTCAATAAATGGAATGGGTAGATTAGAATTATATTAATATGTCTTTGTGAGTAATTTCTTTCATAGATATGTAGTAGGTATTGAGGTTAATAGGTAGTTTGTAAGTCTATGATATCTTTATGTCCCTTGGAATAATCTTTATTGGTAGTATTAAGGTTTTTGATGAAATGAAATGACGTAAGCCTCTTCAATATGTGGCAAACTCAAATCTCATATTTATCCAAATCACAATAATGAGTTTGCAATAATGGTGTTCTCATTGAGATAATTGTATTTTCCCCTCTACCTTCGATCACCCCCATCGTTTAGATCCAATGCTTTCATTGCATATGGCTGCTGTTGTAATGCTTACAGGGCTTAGACTTGAACAATAAATGTACACACAAGAGGCATGCACAATTGAGATAAAATGTGACAAGTTGTTTGCTTGTAATACACAATACATAAGAAATGAATTAAGCAAACCAACATGTAAAATCACGTAACATAATATTTTGATGATAGTAAAAGCTTATGAGAGACATTCTATCAAACAAAAGAACAAAAATACTCCATTAATCAATGCAAAACGTGAAAAGTGATCAAAGGGATATAGACCTTTATAAATGCGTAATGTATGCACTTACTTTGGTGTCGTAAGGACAATGGAGGTGCTTGGAAAAGAGTTGGAAAGGAGATTGAGAAGAACACGGGGCTTGGTATTCAGAAGGGAGGAAGAGGAGTGGTTATGTAGGGGTGTCAAGAAGCCGAGCTTGAGCGAATTAGTTGATTTTTTTTTTTTTTTCAGCTCTTTTGAATTTGGGTGTTCGTGTTCTACTCATTAGAATTCAAATTTAATGAATTAAATACAGCCAATTTTGAGCAAATGAAAAAATAATAATAATGAGTTTGGATATGATAGAATCATTCTACCTATCTACAATTATATATTATCATGATTTAAAATTGTTTTGGACTAAATGCTAGCTCAATTGTGAATCAATCCTCCAATCAATTTGGTCAAATTCATAATTGGTTATGTGCAAAACTAATAATTGAATTGGTGAACAAAGATCATTTTTAAGAACTAGTCAATTCTAATATTGATTAAATTTTAATTTTTTGTATTTGAATAATTAGTAAAAAATAAGATATTTGAAGTAAAAATAGAGAAAATAGATAAAATATGCAACAACAAGTTTTTATCTCATTATCTGGGATCGGCTACATGAATCTTTTTTCTCCAATGTATTCTATTGAGTGTCATATTCTCATTTATCCTAATAAACAAAGATCATTTTTAATACTTCATAACCTAGTCTTTTTAGGTCTGCCTCTACCTTTTTTAACATAGGCCAATTCTAATACCTCTCTAACTTGGTCATCGACGCCAATGTTTTATGTGACCAAACCATCTAAAATGACTTTTATTATCTTATCGCCACTACTCTAACCTTATCTCATATATTTATTTCTCATTTTGTATCTAAGTGTAAGGCCACTCATCCACTTAAGCATCCTCATCTGTAACACTTAATTTTATGCTTATTAGCCAACATTCATTATAGCATTACGTCTCACCATCTTATAAAATTTTTTGAAAGCGATACTTTCTATCACACAATAGGTTGATACATTCCTCCACTTCAACCATCCAATTTGCATTCTACTAATAACATTGTCATCTATATCACCATAACTTTGAATAATAGACCAGAGATATCTAAAACGTTCACTCTTTTTAATGACTTGATCATCTATTATCATCATTTCATCACTAGATTTTTTATAACTAAAATTACACTCCATCTATTCGCTTTAAATCTACTCAAATGAAAGCTTTAGACTAGGTTGACCTATGATTCAAGTTTTTCTTGAACTCCCTCCAATCTTATCAACAAGAAAATCATCGACAAAAGCATACACCAAGGTACATCCTCTTGTAAAGCGGTTAGTAAGAACATCCATAACTAAAGCCAACAAATATGAACTTAAAGTCTCCTTGATTTAATCTAACTTAAAGTCGATCCTTGATTTCATGAGTTTGAATTTTAAGTCATAGCTCCATTTTATATATCCTTAATGATTTGAATATAAGCAATATTAACTCCTTTTATTTCTAGAACTCTCCAAATCACTTCTCTTGGAAATTTATCGAATGTTTTATCTAAATCAACAAATACCGTAAGAAGATTCTTCTTACTATCTCTGTACTTCACAATCGAACCTCTCAACAAATGTATAACATCCATAGTAGGTCTATCCAGCATAAATCCAAATTGATTTTGAAAAACTTTTGTATCAAGTCATAATTTATGTTCATTTACTCTCTCTCTCTCTCTCTCTCTCTCTCTCTCTCTCTCTCTAATTTTTTATATAATTTGCATACTCATGTGCATCATTTTTATTTTTAAAATAAAACCAATAGACTTTATCTCTCATCTAGCATCTTTGCAATATTAAAAGATTTATAAGAAGAAATTGATCTTCTAAGCATTTTCATACTTATTAGAATATCATAAGGTAGTATTTTTTCACACTTAATTTTCTTAATGCCTCTCCAAACTCAATTTGACTAACGATGATAATAATAAAATATTTATTTTTATTTAGGGTCTTAAGATTCTTGTTAATCATATTCTCACAAAATGTCTATCAAAAAAATTCATGTCACATGTTGAATATTCTTTTTTAGATAAGTCTTTTATGATCTTCATTTTTAATGTATTTTACTTCTATCTTTCTTTTCTCTTAATTAATTTATACATCTTCTTCTTAAGTATTTAATCTATTATATAAATCACTAAAATTTTTATATCATATATTATTTAATTAGAATCTCTATTCATTCTATATCTTTCTTAATTTTTGAGCTTTTATTTTAACCAATTTTATAACAAAACTTATTTTGATATTTTTTTTCATATTTTGGCTATCATTAATTATTTTTTATTAATAGCTTTTTTTTTCAAAGATATTTTTCAACTTATTTAATCTAAATTGCTACTTTTTTCGCGTATATGAATGATTAATTATAATCGATAAACTTACTCTTAAAATGTTCTTTATCGTGATTTCTTAAATACACCATCGATTCTAAGCAATATTTTGATTTATTTTTTTTCTTCCAACCCATTATCTTTAAAATCAAAATTAATAATTGATGTTGAGTCTTAAACTTTCATCCAATGACTTTCTAATTTTCTATATATAAATGATAGTTTTTATCTCAAAATAATTAATCTATGTTTTATTTAGTTTATTTTATAAGTGATAATATACTCTCTCTTTTATTAAATAAGATATTAACAATTATTAAATTATAAGCTAAAACAAAATTCAATATAGTCTTTTCCTTCTTTATTAATCTCATAATTATTATGAATCTTTAAAATCTTTTCTTCTCTAAAAACGTGTCAATTTAAATCCTCCAATAAATACGCTTTCTTTGGCTATTTTTGATTAAATCTTTTAAGTCATTTCAAAATTTTTTCTTCATACATCAAAACTTACTTGAGGGGCATAAATATTTATAATATTAATAATCTTAGTATTAATAATAATCTTTAAAGTTATAATTCTATCTTCTTATTAATTTTTATAATATTATCTTTCAAAATTTTATCTATAATTACACATTCGCTATTTTTAGTACAACTCTTATCGAATATTAAAATTTAGAACCTAAACTATTAATCTCCTTTCGCTTCTCTTCACCTCATTTAATTTCTTAAATATGTAAGATATTTATCTTCCTATAAACTATAATATCTATTAATATAATTAATTTCTTTATTTATATTATAAGTTTGTATTCTGATTAGAGTTTCATGACCTAGTTTTTTGTCTCTTCTTCTATAATGTGAGAATATTTGCTTATTTAACGATTTTTTATCGTAATCTCCTTCCACACATTTTTACTATATAAATGATAGTTTTTTATCTGAAAATAATTAATCTATGTTTTATTTAGTATATTTTTATAAGTGATAATATACTCCTCTCTTTTATTAAATAAGATATTAACAATTATTAAATTATAAGCTAAAACAAAATTCAATATACTTTTCCTTCTTTATTAATTAAATAATTATTATGAATCTTTTAAAATCTTTTACTACTCTAAACGTCAATTTAAATCCTCTCCAATAAATCTTTTCTTGGCGGTGTCATTTTTATTAAATCTTTTAAGTCATTTCAAAATTTTTCTTCAAAGCATACATCAAAACCTACTTGAGGGGCATAAATATTTATAATATTAATAACTTAGTATTAATAATAATCTTTAAAGTTATAATCTATCTATTAATTTTATAATATTATCTTTCAAAATTTTATCTATAATTACACATTCGCTATTTTTAGTACAACTCTTACCAGAATATTAAAATTTAGAACCTAAACTATTAATCTCCTTTGCCTTCTCTTCACCTCATTTAATTTCTTAAATATGTAAGATATTTATCTTCCTATAAACTATAATATCTATTAATATAATTAATTTCATTATTTATATTATAAGTTTGTATTCTGATTAGAGTTTCATGACCTAGTTTTTTTGTCTGCATTCTTCTATAATGTGAATATTTGCTTATTTAGCACGTGCTGCCATTCCTTCCAAAATTTCATTGTATTAATACAATGCTAACATGAACAATAAATTATTCATATCATAATTTTTTGACAAATTTTATGCTGATTGTCGACTACATAACACAACTCTCCACTTTTTTCATATGGGATTTGGAATCTAGCGAAGATAATGTTAAACTAAATAAAACATTATGTTCCAAAATTTTGATTTAGAGTAATATTAAAAAAATTTCAGTAAAGATGTATTCCGAATTAAAATATTATATATTATATTAGTGAAAATATTATTATTTCATATTAAAATAAATTTAATATTTATTACATTATCCAGCATCCTGTTTAACCCTCATTGAATCATGAACTTTTTTTAGAAAGAAAAAAAAGAAAAAAAATTTTGTGCTTCAATTTTCATCGCCAACACCAACTCAAGACACAATGTTAAATTGTATGAATAGCTCACAAAATTCTAAGTACATGTGTGTGTTGTTTCAATGCGGCATAAAAATGAAAATTAAATACTCACACACATTCTTCCAATGCAATGAGAAAATCTTATTGTGTATTCCCTTGTGTAGATGACTAAAGACCTATTCTTCTTTAAGAGCCGTGGGTTTGAAGACCTTCAAGCCACTATATCTCACAACTTTGATTTTTTATGCATGTCGGGAAGGTCCAATGCTTCCCTCAGAGCCAATGTCATACCTAACGTGCCTATATGGCCACTCTCAAAGATCTTAAGCTAGTCAAGACATGAAACGTGTCTTTTGTACTCATGATTTTGCGATAAAATAACACTACAAAAAATAATGGTTATAGCCAGAGCTTTCTAACTAGATGATTTGTCAAAAAATGATACCACAATAAATAATAGTTATAATTAAAGTCCTCTAACTGATAGCACCATTTTATTACAATCATAATCACAGTTACAGTCTGTTTGTTCTCTAATAGCTTAACCTCTCTTGAGTTGTGAATCATAAAATATATTTGATAGAATACAAAGCTTCAAGTTTGTTAAAGTTTATCTGAAATTATCTCCTCATGTAAACATCTACCCCAAGTATATAAGATTCCTTTAGACGAAGAAACTAATGAATACTAACAAAAATCTTTAGTCAAATTGGGTCGACTATTTCTAACTAAATAAATTAGAGATCATTACAATATTTAGGATAATGAAATCAAATCATGAGATCTTAATCGGGTTCATCACAAGTTCACCCACCATCCACTCTAGACTAAAGTCAGTTAATGCATGTAATCTAAAATCAATTACCGCTACTATTTGTTAATCTTTTAATGACTAGTCTTAATCGAAACGAATTGTTCACGTCCTTGGAGGGATAAGTAACTATAGGGACTTGCGTTTATAGAAAATCTTAAACCAAATCTGTAAGTCCTCCTAAAAAAAAAAAAGACAAACTTTGGATGGTGTCTGCAAATCAATTATCGCTACATTTCCAAAATTTGATTCTAAATATACAAAATTCTTTCTCTAGAGAGCTTGACATGAATTTTTAGAGCCCACAGAAATATCATGTTCGTGTGGGGATTTTTTTTTTTTTTGTCCTCGTGATTGATTTTAATTTATGATAACCTAACTTCCACCATAGTCTAAAAGACAGAAAGGGTGAAAGGCTTTAGTCATCAAATATTTATTATATGTTGATTGCTTGTTTCATGTAAATAAAAAATCGTAATATATTGAGAGGTGTAAAATAGTCTATAAGCTTGAGCGAGCTTTTATTAAGATTTGGAAATCTTGGATGGCATAAATAAATATTTTCCATTAAAGTGTGATTATCAATCAATTTAAATACTCATCAACATTATTACAGCAACCATCAATACCATTTCAGCTCGATCTAAATCCATAAGCCATCACAAACCAATCCTGAATTACAATTATTTATGAGAGCAGATAAAAAAATACAAAAACTCAATCAATATGGTGGAAATCACTCAAACTAAACAGTGCCAAACCATCAACCAGCCAACATGATCAAAACTATATATAAGGTGCATTAAAAACTGAATCAAACAGCAGAGTATCTTAGCAAACTATGAAACATACAGCAGAGATGGGAAACTTAGTGAAATTGTAGCCTAAATTTGCATCCGAGAAGATAGTAATTTAACAGATGAACTCATCATCTTCCCCTGTAAAAACACTCAGCTGCCAACAGGTAGCAGTTATTCTTCATAAAGGGAAAAATGGCGAGGGATTACTTTAACCGTTTGAAATATGCTTTGGATCCGTCTGATGAAGAACCAGTCACAGTACATTCTTGGGTGGAGAACTGGTACAAAAAAGATGAAATTTTAGATGAAGATTCTTCATGTACTAGAGGGCTAAACATAACAAAGTGTTAACAATTTCGCCATCTATCAGTTTGAGGCTGCACTCTCACTGTTCTTTTATTTTATAGTTGAATCAGAAGAATTTTCGTTATATTGCATGTGTTGTATAAAATAGAAGTGTGTTATTATATAAATTTTAAATAATTTTTTATATATTGAACTCATCTTAAAAATGTGTAAGTAAACTTAGCCTAGTAGTTTTGTGTTTAGGCTATCGATTAAGATATCTTGGATTCAAATTCTTGTGCTAATTTTTATTTAAATATTTTGATACATTGAGATCAAAATTTAGTTGGGATATTTTTCCCTTTTTTTTTTATCATGAAAGTTATTGTATTTCTTATTAGAATATTCTGACTCAAAAAAAAAAATATTATTAATATTATAACATGAGGTCTTCTGCTTCTTTAAACCTTTGTTTTGTTTTGTTTTTAATGTATAATAGGTAAATCAGCAGTTGAATTACTGGCGGAGGGTTGTCCAATCAACTCTTTCGATATAGATCCTCAAAATCCAACCGTAAAGCTCTATTTCTTTTATTTTTATTTTTTACTTTTGTGTGTAAAGAATAGTTAATAGTCTGCTTATATATATATTATTTTCTCTGCAGGATATTATCTGTGGCTTCGGGTGGGAGAATATTGGCATTTTAATGAGGCCCCCAAAAGAGCCTCCTGCGTTAATTTATTGAAATGCTGAAAATTTATATTTTCAATGATTTTTTTTTAAATTTCAAATTCTTAGGGACTGTTCGTTGTAAGCAGGATTTACTTAAAATGGGTTTTAGTAAATCCTGAAAAATGAGAGATGTTAAATTTTGTATAATTGCTGGGGAACTTAATATATAAATATTAGATTTATATTTCAACTGATATTCATCTTTTTATTTTAATTATAGTAATTAAACTTTTTATTAAATAATTAAAAAATAATCATTACTTTTAAATTTTTCATCGATTCATCATCGTCAAAACAATTCTTACACTCATTATCATCATATTTATTAGTTTATAATTGAATTTATTTAAATTAAATTAATTTTACTGATAATAATCTGATCAATGGTTAGCAAATAAATTATTAAATTAATTAAAATTATAATTCTTAATTAACAAATTAAACCAAAATATATTATTTTAATAAGCATTATTTATCAATTAATATATTTATTTAAAGTCTAAAATTATTAAAATCTCTTTCATTAAATAATGACAACTAGGCCTCACGTACTTTAATTTATAAATCTCGTAAATCAGTCTTTCAGACTACATTTTGATTCACTGAATAGGATGTGATTCATAAAAAGATATTTAGATAAATGATTTACATACATATCACATAATTATTTTATATTTATATATTTAATATATAAATTTTAATTTACACAAATAACACTCTTAATCTTTAATATCATATTAAAAATATCATTATTTATTTTTTAAAAATAAAACACTTTTTAAAACATAAAAAAATATTAGATAAATATTTAATATTAAATATTAGATACATAAATGCATAAAAATCATGATATGCATGTAAATCCTTAAAAAAATTATTTTGCCAAATAGATAAGAACAAAATGTTATTACTAATACCTTCATAAGAACAATATTAACCAAAACAACGTATTTTGATAGCAACAAATGTCTTTAGAAAAGAAAAAAATTATAACAGAATAGTTTTAATTAATAATATTATTTAAATAACATATTTTATCATAACATTTTATTAGATGTAATATTACTTACAATAATAAAAGGCAATTTAACAAACCAAATAAAAAAGGGAGATTTACATACATACCACACAATTCTTATATATTTACATATCTAATATCTAAAGCTAGATATTTCCATATCTAACACTTTTATATGCTTAAAAAGGTGAGTTTCACTTTTAAAAAGTAAATAAAGTGGTATATTTGATGTGATATTAAAGATTAGGGTGTTATATATGTAAAAATTGAAGTTTAGGTATTAGATATGTAAATACATAAAAATTTTGTGGTATGTATGTAAATCCCCCATAAAAAAAAAACTACTTGATAATGATAAAATATAATGCACAACATAAGTAAATACAACCAAAATAGTATTTAGAAGAGATATAAGATGTCCTAGAGTGGTTTAAAATAAAAAAATAGGTGTACATATCAGAATGTATAGAGTGTACACTCCAGAGAAATGCTCCAACATCACCCAAATCCTCTTAGAAAAAACTCAAAGCATCTTATAATAATATCTAGAAAGAATATAGTAAGTCCCCTAGTGGTCTAAAATAAATAAAAAATGTACATAGTGTACACATAAAAAATTGCTCCAAAATCACCCAAATTTTTCTAGAAAGTACCTAAAGCAACTTATTATAATATTTAGAAGAGATATGGGAAGTCTCATAGTGGTTTAAAATAAATTGAGAGTACACTCTAGAGAAATGCTCCAATATCACCCAAATTCTCCTGGAAAGAACTCAAAGCAGCTTCTAATAGCATCTAAAAAGGATATAGGAAGTCCCCTAGGGGTTTAAAATAAAAAAGAGTGTATACTTTATTGTGCAGAGTTTATACATGAAAAACTACTTCAAATCACCCAAAATTCTCATGGAAAGTACCTAAAACAGCTTATAATAGTATTTAGAAGAGATATAGAAAGTCCCACAGCTGTTTAAAATAAAAAATAGATGTACACTCCATAGTGTATAGAGTGTACACTCTAGAGAAATGCTCCAAGATCGCCCAAATTTTCTTAGAAAGAACTCAAAGCATCTTATAATATAGCATCTAGAAAGGATATAAGAAGTCCCTTAGTGGTTTAAAAAAAAAAAAAGAGTGTACACTTGAAAAATTGCTCCAAAATCATCAAAATCTTTCTAGAAAGTACCTAAAGCAGCTTATAATAACATTTAGAAGAGATATAGGAAGTCTCATGGTGGTTTAAAATAAAAAAATGAGTATACACTTCAGAGTGTACTGAGTGTACACTCTAGAGAAACGCTCCAATATCACCCAGAAATCTTTTTGGAAAGAACTCAAAGTATCTTCTAATAGCATCTAGAAAGGATATCAGAAGTCCTTAGTGGTTTAAAATAAAAAGGGTGTACACTCAAAAGTGTACACATGAAAAACTGCTCCAAAATTATCCAAATTCTCCTAGAAAGTACCTAAACCAGCTTATAATAGCATTTAGAAGAGATATAGAAAGTCCCACAATGGTTTAAAATAAAAAATGAGTGTACACTCCAAAGTGTATACAGTGTACACTCTTAAAAATTGATAAAAATTATTCAAATCATGTTGAAAGGCATTCCATACAGCATATTACACCATTGAGATCCATAGTATGCAGTCCCCTAGTCGTTTGAAATTAAAAAATAGGGTGTACACTCTAGAGTGTACAAAATGTACATCTCAAAAACTTGAAAAGAGTTTAGAATAATACCTTATGTAGTCGTATTCGACGGAGGAGATGAGATGGTAACAGTCAGAACAAATGTGAAAAGCCTAAAAGCTCTATAGTTCAAGAATGCAAAATAATATACCTCAGGTTCGATGGAGAAGATGAGATAGTGCATCGAATTTTAATGTCCGAGAATTAGCCCTAAATAGGAGGAAGGCTGGATGCTTGCATTGATGCACGCTGGGAGGGAGGGAACTGAATACAATCAGTGAGTGAATGAACACAATAAAAAATGTACCTAAATTTAGCCCACGCTCGAAACCGAAAATGCAATCCCGTCAACTTAATGGGCGGGGTCCCGCGAAACGGCATCCGTCACGCCGTTATCACATGGTAAAGTCAAAAAGCAATAAAATAAGAGTGGACACGTGTCCAATTCTGATTGGAGTCCGGATGCAGAGCTGCATCCGGACTCCGCACGTAATATTTTCTCCAACGGAAGACATTATTAAACACTTTACAACCTGCAAGCAACCGTAAAAAAGCAACTAAAGTGGCTCAAGATACAACATTTCCATTTTCAGATTTAGGGTTTAATTGACATAGTTGCAAATGGATGGCCAAATGTTTTTCCAAGTAAAAATGATTCTTTCATCACAAACTTGGTAAACAAATAGATACTTGCATCAAACCTTTACAATAGTATTCAAGATCTAAAACTTTGCTTTGATTTGAATCTTCCAAGATGATCTCTCAATATTTTTGAAAGGTTTTATCAGTTCACAAACATGATCAATGAAAACTATGGTTGGCATCTTCAATGCAACTTGAACTAGTGTGTGAAGACAGTTGATTGTAAGAATTCCATCACAAGTGGGCATGAGGCTGTCAAACTGTAAAAGTTGATCAATTCATTTGAGTAGAGAAGGTAATAAGGGCATACTCTGCTGACTAAACTCAAGTTCAGTGATAGAGCAAATCAAAGTGATTAGCCAATTAACATCTTAATTGGGATTCCCATTGTTATCATTGTACTTCAAATTCCTTCTAAAGTTGCAAAACAAATTGACTGCTTATGTTTTTATTGTCTTTACTCTAATCATAGCTACTGTATATGGAATGGTGAGATTAACGACAAGATCGTCAGGTTTCTCCACTGGAAGAGCCTTCTTTCTCCTCATCTTAGCCATCTCCACGTCACGAAAGAAGAAGGTTACATGGAAAGAAGGTATGGTCGATAATGAGTTTTTTTGGAATGAAGAGTTCAAAAAAGTTTTCCATCTTCTATATGCATGGAAGCCGTTTGATGAGGATGAAAGTGATTACGAGGAAGACTATAGACCATAATAAGAAAGGTAATGGGAGAATTGTTTAAGAGGGAACATAGAGTGGGGGAGTTAATAGGAGAGTAATATATATGATGTAAAAACTTTGGGGTGTTAAAATATAAAATTAGAAGTTTATGTGTTAGGTATGTAAAAAAAGTTTGAAGTATTAAGTATGTAAATCTCCCAAAATTTTATTATTAATTTTCAAATTTAAATTAAATTATAATTATTTGAGAATAATGTTAATTAATTATTAATTTTTAATTTTATATTATAATTTTTATTAATAATATTAGATAACATGACAGTAATATTAAAATATACTGATTAATACAAATAATATAATAATTTTTAAATACGAAACCCTCCCCTTCCTCTCCCAAATCCCCAACCCACAAACTCCCGAAACCCTCACGACTAGAAGCCAGGAAGTCGCGAAGGGAGCCGCTGGAGAAGGCATCGCCGAAACCAACAGTGTGTGAAGAAGAAGTGGAGTTCGTGAGACTTTCTCAGTAGATTCTTCTCTCTCAGATCTCTCTCTTCGGTGATCGCCGCCGACTCTTGTCGCGCACTGCGAAACGTCCTAAAGATCATGGAACATACTGGGAATGGTAATAATCCATAATTTTTCAATCCCTCTTACTGATTTTTTCGTCTCATTCATCTTTCTACATTATTATAAACTCTGGTATTTTTTTTCCATCAGCAACACGATCGCCGGAAATCAACTTCTTCTCCGACAAGTCAGCGAAGGTCTTTGTAGCTGGACACCGCGGGCTAGTTGGTTCCGCTGTCCTCCGCCGTCTCGTTTCTTTAGGCTTCACAAACCTCCTCGTCGCTCCGCGAGCTTGATCTTACCGTCGGTCAAGTCGTCTTTGCTGCCGAGCTCCCGCGCTACGTTATCCTCTGCGCCGCTAAGGTCGGTGGCATCCACGCTAACTCCACTTTCCCCGCATATTTCATCACCGTTAACCTCCAGATTCAGACCAACGTCATCAACGCAGCCTACCGCTGCGGATCTGTCCGGAAGCTTCTTTTCCTTGGCTCCTCTTGCATCTATCCGAAATTCGCCCCGCAGCCCATACCAGAGTCTGCGCTTCTCTCTGGTCCACTTGAACCTACCAACGAGTGGTATGCCATCGCCAAGATCGCTGGCATCAAGATGTGTCAAGCTCATCGAATACAATACTCCTGGGATGCCATCTCTGCAATGCCCACTAATCTATATGGACCTAATGACAACTTTCATCCGGAGAACTCTCATGTTTTACCAGCCTTACTTCGTCGATTCCATGAGGCTAAGGTCAATGAGGCGAAAGAGGTGGTGGTGTGGGGCACTGGTTCACCACTAAGGGAATTTCTTCATGTAGATGATCTTGCCGATGCTGTGCTTTTCTTAATGGACATGTATTCAGGGCTGGATCATGTGAATGTGGGGAGTGGGCGAGAGGTGAGCATAAAAGAGCTTGCTGAGTTAGTGAAAGAGGTGGTTGGATTCAAAGGAGTGTTAGTATGGGATACGACAAAACCTGATGGAACACCAAGAAAGCTGATGGATAATTCTATGTTGGCAGCAATGGGATGGGAGCCAAGGATCGAATTAAAGGATGGACTCGTGGAGACATACAGGTGGTACTTGGAGAATGTTAAGAAGCAGCAATGATGCAGTAATGTTAACCTTCATCTCCATCCTTGCATCATCATCAAATTGTTTTTTTTTTTTTTTGCGGTTTCATTTGTACTTTAATTCTATTGTTTTTGTTATTCATTGAGCTTCCTATGCCCGGTGACTATGTGCTTTTCTCTGTTTTGAAGGATCTAAGAGCTATACAAGGGATTGAATAATCTAAAGTGTGTTATTTAAATTAACATTTTTTAGATGTTGATCATCATTGATTGCCTGATAACATACTTTGTTAAATTCAGTGTCCATTTTCCATGTTTTTTCATGCTTGGAGAATTATGGGTGTTTAATATTGGTTTTGAGGCTGGAAAGCGTGGTCTTTTTCATCCAATTTGTGCTCTTCATTGGTCAGCAATTTTTTGATTTGACTGCTTCTTTTCATTCTATTCATTATGATTCATGGGGTGTCTGGTGTGTCCCTCTCTATGGCGTGTTTCTCTCCACCTTATTCTTATTCTTGCAAATAGTTATCACTCTTGGCTCAGATACTTTAATAGGTTGTTTGGTTTCAAGTATTTATAATTTAAGAGTATGTTAAATGCAGTGTGAAGTTAAATTCAAGATATCATTTTTTTTTTTTGGTTTGAAGTAAAATGAATCTAAATAAAAAAATAAATGAACCTAGATCATCACATAGAGAGGAATTAGCATTGCTTGTGGTGAGCTTCGATCGAGCAATCGAGGCAGAGGTCTTGGCACTAGTGTTATAGATAGCGGTGTGCACTAGTCGGTTCAAACTGAAAAATCGAACCGAACTTACGTTATTTGGTCAGTTTGGTTTGGTTTTAAATCTCACAATTCAGTTTTTGATTGTAAATGTCTAGTTATTCTTTTTTCGGTTCGATTCTTTTAAAAAAAGATTGGTTCAATAAATCAAAATTAGTTAAAAGTCAAATATAAACATATAATTTTGTTAGTAAATACTTAACCTTTTATATAGATTTGATTTCAAATTAACTAAGCAATTTTTAATATATAAAATTTATTAAATTATTTTAATTAATTAGTTCATTAAAATATTTTTGTAAAAAAATATATTATTCGATTTAACCTAAAACGAACCAAATAAACCGACTTATATCGGTTTTTTATATGTTATTTGATGATTTGGTTATTTAAAATTATTTGATTCGATTCGTTTGGTTTCACAAAAAATTTGACCGTATCGACCGAATGCTCACCCTTAGATGTAGAGGCAGAGCCATAGGTGTTGGCGATGGTGTTGTGGAGGTGTAGGTTGTGGTCAAGCAAGCGATGACTAGTGATCGCGCACCTTAGAGGCAGAGATGACATCAAGTGTTCTTGGCGTCAAAGAGACGTCTGGCTCAGCGGAGGTTACAAAGGCCATTGGCATCATGGAGAAAGGATGTGTCGTGCGTGTTCTCATGATGTGGTGTATTTGGAATTCAACAGATTTGGACAAATTCTAAGTACCTTAAAAAATGTAGGATCTTCTCCTTGATTGGAAGACCAACTACTTCATAGAACCTCATACTTGGGCTGCTATGAGAAGATCCACTGATATCTCGATATCATGATTCCACTATAATGGGATTCTTTTGACCCAACTTCTCCTATCAGCCATTACATTTCTCAACGCTCTTCCAATTATTTTTCTTCTTCTTATATGATTCGATTCGATTGAAATAAGTAAATCGCATTACATTCTGTTGTTGGACTCTTGAGCTTATTGGATTTAACTCAGTTTGATATCACACTTTCTAAGGTGTTTTTTATCATAATTTGCATAGTTTTAACAACTGATTTGATGGTATTTATATTGTTTCAGATCTCTCCTGATTCTGGTCTCATTTGGAGTTTTTAGCTTCTTTAATAGGAATTCTTAAGCCTATTGATTGACTACTGTACTCCCATCTTATGAGAATTGCTTGTTAACTATGGAGGACTCTTAGTTAAGATGATGAGGATCAATGATATCAGATTTTGTGGGGTTTTTTTTTTTTTTTTTGTCATTTTATATGCAAGGATGGTTCAATTTTCTATTTTGATCATAGCATGCATGATATTTTTCTATAGCTGTTCTTAATTTTTTTATTTTTCAATTTTGATTTTTTCATGCAAGTTTTTTTTTTTTATTTTGGAACTGTGTATGATTGATTTTTTTTGGCTGCATCATATAGGTAGCCATGAAAAGTAATTTTTTACTGATTTTCACAAATCAATCACCCAATATTTATTATTTAATCATCTTTCATTATGGAATATAACTTAGATATTTCATCTGTAAAATATAAACTTAGATATTTTATATGATTGATTGATATTTAATTATTGTGTAATTGTATTAAATTAAATTTTTTATCATGGTTTAAATCAAATTTTCATTGGTTCAACATGATTCCTTAATTTGTTTATATAATTAAAATTATTTTGTGATTGGATTGATATATTTAATAGTTATATTTATTGAACCGGAGTAAAATTTTTCATTTATTTGTGAATAAAATTAATCTTTATATAAATAATTTATAGTTTATTAAATAAACTATAAAATTATAAAATTTTTATGAAATAAGATTACCTATTTAAATGTATAAGGTGTTTAAATTTTTAGTTATAGGAGATTTTTTTTTATATGATTTATATTTAAATAATTTTAATATTTATCTTATCATTTGATTGAATTTTAATTCTAAATTTTTTTTTTTCATAACATTGATTTGATTTTGAAACTTTAAAAAACATATATAATCTCAGATATTCATTTAATTTTGATCTCATTTAAGCTTATTCTGCTAAGTCTCCTACATCTCAAAATAAAAAAATAATCTAAAATTCTCTAAAATTTTTCAACATTGAAATGTTGCTCAACTTATATATATTATTTATAAATGGTAAATTTTTTTTTTAAAAATTTAATTTTAATATTTTAAAATTAAGATAATAATTTATAATCTTTAGCCAAATAAAATCACGATGTGAGTTCTTTTGCATGATATGGAAAATTGTGTTTTCAATTGGATTGTCATGGAAATAGTTGATTTAGAAAGCTGCAATTGATTTTTTTAAATAAAAAGAGTTTATAATATTAATTTTTAGTTTTAAGATAGCTTATTTTATAATTTTATCATAGTTTTTTTAAATAACTATAAACTTCAATACCTTATTAATGACAGCTACATTTATAAAAAGTAATTGTTGATAAGTTTATAATGGTGAAAAATTATTTTATTTTATAAAATCAAATCTCAATTTTCTAATCATAATTATATTAGATTAAAAAAAATATAATTTTTAGATAACAAATGTATTTAAAATACACTTTTAAATAACACATGATAAACTTTCATTAATGATAAATTATAAACTTAAATTAACTTTGTGATTTTCAATAAAATAAAATATCATAAATATTTTCATAATTTTAAAAATATTTATTTTCAATTATATTTGTATTTTTTGAATATTTTTTATAAAAATATTAATATTTAAAATTAAGTTGTATAATTTAAAGATTATTTCAGTTTATTTTATTTCATCTTCACATTATTCCAATTTGTAACAAACAAAAATAAAAAGGATAGTTCTTCTTAGTTTTAAAGGTTATAAGATAGTAAAATTATATTTTTTAAGCCTCTAGCTCTTTTTAGAATATTGCTTGATTAGACCACCAAGGTATGTATAAATTGTTGATAATGTGTATTCTTGCTATTACTTGTGTTGTTCCTCTCAATTCATGCTAGGCTTTTACCTTATGATAGGGTTATAATAAATATATTTTCTTTAGTTTAACTTTTTTTTTTGATTTGAATCAATGCTTTTTTTGAAATTGAGCTGGAATTATTATGTGAGGGATTTTCACATTGCATTGCTAATTTAATCTTTCTTGAGTTTATTGATATTATATATAATGGTGTTTATGTAGTGGATCACGTTGATCCTTTTTGGTGTTTAGCTTTAATGGATGTTCATTCTAGGGTTTTTTTATTGTCATTGTTATAATAGTACTCGAATTGAGCTATTCCAACTGTTTCCTTCATAGGACAAAAGCAGGTTTTTGTTAGAGAATTGTTGTTGACTCTTTCGCCATGTCTTTATTCATTATAAAAGATTTGAGATATATGGGATGAGGATATATATATATGGTTTCGGGAAGGCTTGTATGCGAATGAGCTATTGTAAAGTTAGTACACATTTTCTTTTCTTTTATTGAGGAGGGAATGAATTTCACTATCCTTTGACAACTTTCCATGAGAATTTGGGTTATGCTTGGATACATGGGAATTTGAGCGAAAATGAAAATAAGGTTGAAAAGTTCATATTAATGGATACAAATTCATAAATCTACCAATACGTGATTAATTTCTTTTCATTTCCTTCAATCCAAACAAGGTCATAGTATTTGTAGACTCATGATGGTATAGCAAACCACTTATAAAGAGAAAAATGTAATGTGATGGCATTGGTGCAAAGTGCATATTTGACTTAAGTCTCATTGTCTTGCTTACATGCAACTTTTTTTTCTTTTGTTTTAATTGATCAATATAAAACTATCAAATTTCAGTATCTCATTGACAATGAAATTTGTGAAATTATTGCTATGGTATGAAGGCATTTAAATTGGGCATGAATTGATCTAATTCACAATCAAAACCAAAGTGGGATTAACCAAATTTGATCTTGATTCTGTTAAATTAATGTGCAACCTAGTTTGTTATCAGCTACGCCCAACCTATCTCTACTGTTCCAACAAACTCCCCCTTTCACTTTGAGCAATGTAAGAGCATGATAGGATTTTAATAAATGTTATCCTGAGAAGATGAAGTTCTCTTCTATTCAAATTTAATGGTGGCCTTGTTATCAATGGCTGCATGGAATAGGAGCAAAATGCCTATTGAAATGATCATGGAGATGAGGAGCCAAACTTCCACTCATGTGCTACTAATACCTTCTTTATGATTCAATCATCTCTATATTCAATCTACTACCACTTCATCTCAGTGCGATTTTTAACTAAAAATGCATGAAAAGTAGGTGCTAGAATTAAAAGTGTGATAGAAAAGATGATTGGTTTGATAACGGAAGAGTTTGAACATTGGGTTCAATGGCATGTGATATTTGTGTCATTGACTCATTGTGGATGCGAATAGTGTCAACATTGGAGATAGAATATGATTGGTAACAAAAATCATGGTTGATAAGTGAGAATGATAATGATATAAGTGATATTGCTAGAGATGGCATTAACTGTTGAGGGGGTTGGTGGTACTTATAAAGGACTAGTGGAAGTGTTGATGATGGAGAAGGATGGGGATGGTGTAGCAATGTTTACATAGTAAGGGATAAAGTCAGATTGATGTAGAATGTTGACAAAGGTATTAGATATTCAGAGGGGTTGTGGTGGTGATGGCAATGTGGTGGATGAGGTTTGCCGCTAAGAGTGTAGGAGGAGATGAGAGAGTTATGGATGTAGAATTGATTAGAAGTTTTGTTGGGTTTAAACAGATTGAAGTTTTGATATAAATTGTTTAATCAAATGCGAAAGTAGAGATCATAAGCTACAAAGAAAGGTCGAACACCAATAGATGGCATTACATAAAAATGAAGAAACATAGTGATAGTGCTAACACGGAGAAAGGTGGAGGTGCACTAGGAATAAAACATAATATTTAAAAAAATACCACTACCTTAATCTACGTCTATGTGGTATGACATTAATTCCTGGCATATAGTGATTTGAAGCTTGAAAGGGTAGTTCTCGTAGACAATGTTATGCTATGCCTTTATCAATTGTATTCCCTACCACAAGTGTCATGGTCGTTTGACTAGTTTATGCCATGATCTAGGTTTGTTGTGGTAGCATTGATTTTGGCACCCATTGCTACATTGTATATTGTGGTATCGAGGACACAAAATTTGATGTCACTACAAGAGGAGCTACTGGAAAGAATTATGATGGCATATGTGGCTATACATGGTATCCCTATGCTTCCCCGCTACCAAAACCATGTTGATAGCCAGTGTGTGGGAAGGTGTATTGCTTGAGCCTGTAGTATCTGCACAAGTAGATGGTCCTAGTTCATGAGCTCTAGAGGGAGAGACCTATGGATTGATGAGTAAGCAATATGAATCCTATGTATCAATGAGGTCGCAACAAAAGGAGGAAAATAATTGAAAGTTTGGTGAGTGTAATGTCCCATTTGGTGGAAATTATGTGAGGATTCAGAATTTGTGTGACATCATTTGAGGGTAATGTGATTGAAATTAGAGTTAGGTGATTTGAATACGTACAATGAGGGATAAAAAAATGTTTGTTAAACGAGTTGACAAAATTAGTATCAAAATTATGAACGAAGAATTGATTTATGCCATATATAACTTTCAACAAGAATAAATGAAAAGTGAGGGTTTATAATGCTAACCCCCACATATTTGGGCTGATGATGATGCCAATTCTAATTATTTTGATACTTTTTTTCTTTGAAGGAGAGTATGTTATTATCATATTAGGATTTATTTAGAGGAATAAAGCGGTCTTCTAAAATTTGGTTGTCTGTTCAGTGCCCTATATGCAAGGACCTATGTGGATTTACTTTATATTTATTTTACTAGGGCATAGGTTAATGAATTGTATTATTGTTCATTTTTTTGGAATAAAACTAATGATGCTGATAACTTGTTGTCGGTAGTAGATAAAATATGCCTGTTTGGATGAATATTAAAGTTAAGCTAATTCAAACTAATTTAATGATTATGGATGTTTGATGCACCTATTGTAAAATTATTTGAAATCTTGGTTGGTATTTGCTATTTTCATCACTAATGCATCTGTTGCGGTCCCACTATGTACTATTGGAGCCTAGAAATTCAGCTTCGTTGTTCTTGTAACCATGGGTGCTGTCCAAATCTTGCAGACAAAAAGATGTTTAGCTTTCATTTATTATTATCTCAATGGAAAATTTACATGCATAACAGACAATTTTTATGCATTTATATATCTAACACCTGAAGTTTGATGTTTACAAATATAACACTTATGTTATTCATGAAAAGGTAAATTTTATTTTAAAAAAACTGATGATGGTGATATTTTTGATATAATATTAAATATTTGAGTGTTATTTATGTAAATATTAAAATTTAGGTGTTAGATATGTAAATATATAAGAATTGTGTCCTATGTATGTAAATTCCCCCTCTGTAGTTTTTGTTGAGGATTAAGGTAAAAAACTCATTGTTTTACACGTTCGAACAACATGTATTTTAAACTTAATTTATAGTTGAATATAAGCAATCCTTTGTTTGATCATGTTTGGCTTCGTTTAGCTAGAAATAAAAAATCACACACACATATATACACATAATGATTTCATAGTAGTAAGTATGGCTAAGTGATAAGAGCTTTTGCATTATTGTTTTTTCAAGCTATTTCATGTCATTTCAAACAATACGAGCCGAATGCGAACATTGAAATTTCGAACTATTTCGAATATGAATAGAGTAATTTCTGAATGAGCCGAACACAAGCATAGGCTCGACTCGCTTAAACTCATTTACAACTTTATTGAGGAGAACCCCCATGAGCTATAAAATACTTCCACCATGATTATTAGATATTCTGGTGTAAATTCGGAAAGATTGATGTGATCTGAACATTTTGACTCTTTTTTTTCATTTCTGTGTTGTCTTTAAGGAAATTTATATTAGCTGTTAGTTGCAATATGGGATTTGAACAAGAAGATAATTATGTGATGCAATACCATCCTATGACAGGTTTTATGTGCAATTGCTTATGACCTTATTTTAGAATGTATCTCTATAATGGTAGAATTCTTGTGGAGCTTAGTTTTTTTTCTAAATAGAAACCCCACCCACTACACATTTAATTGCACAGGTAGACCTACCTTGTTCCATTACTAATATTTTGGGAATTTTTTTCACACTGTTAGCTACTTGAAGTATTTTTTTTTATAATAAATGATGCACCATCTTATATTATTTGCATTGCAATTAGGACTATAATTCTCTACAATAAAATCATAGTGCAATCACCAATGTAGCCTTAGAACTCTTTGTTTGCCTTTGTGCATTGATCTTCTCTACTTTTTGTTCATTTTCACTCTGCGTTTGAATAAGTTTCGCCTATTTACCAACATTTGCAACAAACTATTTTACTTGTATCGTGATCGTATTCTCATTGTGGATCGACGCTCATTCATCATAAAACTAGGCGATATCATCATCATCTTCATCATCATCATGGTTCTTGACTTACATCTCCACGAGTCTCAAAACAACCCATTATCCTCCTCGTCGCCTCGCCCAAAGGCCGAGATGAGTCGGAAGTCGGTCCATTCTTGTCGGCATCGTTACCTCTTGACCATCGACCTTGTTGGCATTCCTCACCATCTACCTCTATTTTGCAATTAGGTGCTTGATTCATGCGACAATGGTGCGAGAGAAGGCAATGCATGGCAAGCTGGTGCGAAAGGAAGGAAAGTTGAAGCTTCTCATTTGTTCTTGTTCTTGTGAGAACTTAAACCTATTATAAATAAACTTTTCAATGCTTATTTCATCTATACTAATGGTTTTCTGTTTGGAGAATATGCTTATCTATTTATATATCTAATACTTAAATTTTAATATTTATTTTCATAACATCTAACTCTTTAAATTACAGTGAAAATATTGATTTCTTTTTGTGTATGTGATGGTACATTCCATGATACATCTTTCAAGAAATGTTTTTTTTATATGAATCTGAATTTATATATAATTTTACTTGTTAATTTTTATATGATTAAATATAGTTTTAATTTTATAAAATTAAAGACCAATTAATTATATATTATGTAGAGTTAAATATAGGAAGATTTACATGCCTATCACATAATTTTTATCTATTTACATATCTAACATCTAAAGTTAAATATTTACTTATCTAATATTTTATATATATATATATATATATATATATATATATATATTATATATTTTAGGTGTTTGATGTGTATATATATATATAAGAATTATGTGATATTTATGTAAATCTTTTTTAAATATATTAACACCTCTGTAAATGAATAAATAATAAAAATTCATAATTTGAATCATCTCAATGACTTCCTCAGTATCTTAAAATACATAATATCCTAAGTTGTTATTTTAGGGAAAAGTATAGAGTGTAAAGGCATTTAAATATAAGCTATTGCTAAATGGGGAGTAAGCTTCACACATTTTACTAAAATTACATGAAGCCAATCAAAAGATATACAAGAGAAATGGATACTTAGTTAGAATATTATATAAGCCAAACCAAGTTGAAGAATTTTATTTAATATGCTACTTTGTGTGGCTATATCCTATAAACACTAGAAGCTTGTTATTAGGGTAACCAATGATAAGATGAATCGAACGAGCATATTGATTTCTGATATTTGCTAGCCACCAATATTCAATGCTAATCTTCTTAGTTGTTTGTGAATGATATAATAATTTTTTTATTATCGCTTGTTGGTTGATTTTTCCCATGAGCTATGATATAATGATTGTCAGTAT
The DNA here is from genome assembly GCA_021442155.1 of Cymbidium sinense. Lineage (NCBI taxonomy): Eukaryota > Viridiplantae > Streptophyta > Magnoliopsida > Asparagales > Orchidaceae > Cymbidium > Cymbidium sinense. The sequence goes on from CM038216.1 coordinate 191,104,965, forward strand.
TTGATATTTATTTATTAATATTGACGCTCTCCTTCACGACAATTGGTCTTGCTTCTATAAAAGAACAATCAATCAAACCAATAATGGTTTATTGATGTCGATGTTTAGTAAATTATCATCTAACGATTGTCGGTGGTTGATGTTTGTCTATCGAGTTAGAAGTGTCTTCATGATCGCCAATCTTCCATCATATAAAGAGAATGATCAAGCAAACTATCTCCTCGTGTCTATGCTCTCAGATTATTGTTGTTATGTGCATCTTTTTGTTTGTTGTATTTCGATCATTAACATCTAATGGTCATCTTTCTAGTTGTAAAACTCTCATTCTCTACTGAGAAAGATTGACTGGTCCACAAGCCATCATCTAACGGCCAATATTTTCAATTGATCATCATCTAATGTCTACTACTTTTTTACTTTTGATGCATATCGAGACATGATGTTTGGGCCTTCTTAGTTGCATGTCTCCCCTCCTGCATGGACAATGATTGAGCATACAACCGACTAATACTTGATGGTCGAAGTTCTCAAATAGCTTTTTTGAATGTCTATTAACTCTTGCCTTTGCAATCATTCATCTTCCTTCTTATAAAAAGAACAATCGAGTAGATATTAGTGTCGAATATTTCAAATCAACCACCATCTAAAACTTGTAACATAGTTCTACCATTAAAATTTTTACTTTTATTCGATTAACTATTCAAATAAATTTGAACACTTTTATACTCGAATGTTAAATGAAAAATTTTAACATTGTTACTTTCGTTTATAATCATGTACATTATCATTTAAAAACTCATGTATAAGCTAGATTACGACTCAATTAAGTCATTTATATAATAAATTAATAGTAATATTTACTATTAGAAAATATAAATTATTATATGAATTGATAGCCATCATTCTACAAAATTAAATAAATATTACTTTTGAAAATGTTATTGAATAACATTTAATATTTTAAATTTATTTATATTTTCTAAACTAATAGCTTGTTTAAAGTTTGATTAGCATAAAACAAGACAAATTTGAGCCTCAAATTAATCATAAGCAAGCTTAGATTTAAATAAACATTATAACAAAAGCTCGACTTAAAGTCGACCCAAGTTTAAATAGGTTCTAAGTAAATAAGTTTTATCTTGAACAATCTCTAGCTCAACAGCTCGATTCACTTGCAATACTATTTACAATCATCTTTCATTTATTATTAATTAATGTTCGATATATATCAATCACTCTGTCTTTCTTTTTATAAGAGAAATATAATTTCTAATGATAACTTATTTTCTTAACAATCAAGACTTTTGCCTTTTCATTTATAAAACATGACTCATATTAATGAATTTATTTTAACTAAGATAAATTTTATTATTATTTTTTAATATATATATATATATATATTTAAATATTTTTTATTTGGTCCCAACTTATAAATATTTGTGAGAAATTATTTCAACATTAAGATAATAATAATCTTCAATTTTTAAGATCTCAAATATTTCAAGTTTAATTTATTTATATAATATTTTATTATATTTAAAATTTTGTATTTTATTTTTTAAAAATAAAATTTAGATATTAGATATATAAATATATAAGAATTGTGTGATAGATATGTAAATTCCCTTAATAATATTTGAAGTGTCCTCGGCGCGACTACTCTTAGGCTTCGTTTGAGAGTATTTTTTTAGTGCATTTTGCTTTTGAGAGCATGAATTTTTAATTTCGATACTCGTTTAAATAGTGTACTTTTTAAAATTGTATTTTAGCTCCATCTCACTAAAAGTTCCCTTTTCAAAAAATAAAAAACAAATAACTTTTCAAGAAATTAAACCCTACTCTCGGAGAGGAGAAGAACCCGAGAAATGGCGGGTTCAGGTGATCTACAGCTCTATCGATATCCTCTGTTTAAGTCCGTCGACGCCGTCCGATGGCTCCATCCTCTCTCCGCCTTCGACCGCTTCATCGCAGCCGCTGTATACGACACCGACGACGCTTCCTCCTCCGTTGAGATACATTCCCTAAGCCGTAAGTCCGACCCCGAAAACCCTAACCGTAGCGAGCCTCCTCTCGATCTCCGTTCCAGTTGGCCATGTCCATCGCGAATTTCCTCCATCCGAACCTCCGAGACCCTTCAGAAGCACGTTGTGGCTGCCCTTTCCACATGTGCTGGGTCCGTCCATTTCCTCTTTATGGATCCGATAGAGGTGTCCGTCAACCTGGAGCTCTCGACGGATGAGGGCCAGCCTCTGCATAACGGGTCGGTTTCGGTTGTGGATCTCCAGGCTGGCGGGCATAAGTGTCTGAGCGTGGGTGAGGACGGGAGGGTGAATCTGGTGTCGGTTGGTGAAGGAAAGCTTGATAGCCAGAAGGTGCACGATAATCGGGGGTTGGTATCTTATACGGCAGTTAAATGGGGGTCACAGGCGGAGTTTGCCACTGGAGGATTTGGCTTTGGGTTGCAGTGGTGGGACCAGAGGAAGCCTGGGGGATCAGTGTCTCAGCTCAAAGGAAATTGGTGAGTGATTTCATTTCCACGTTCTTTTGAGAGAATTAACGATTTTGAACTCCAAAGAGCTATTTGGCGACAAGTAGGATTCAGGAAATTTTGAAAATCAGAATTTAGTAAAGCTAGGTTGTTAGATCCTAAAAATTGTTGTGTGGCTTCTATTTAATCTAGCTACATCCTGGTACATTGTTAAGTCTTATATTTAAGATTTTATAATTTAAATATATATAAGATTTAATTACAATAATAAATTTGCTAGGATATGGTGTTAAGTCTAAATGATCCAAAAAACGGTGAATAAAAAAGACAGCATGATGATGAATACAGTAATAATTGCTAATAGTCTTTAAATAATATGTTTATTGAGTACGTGAAACAATCTTGAGTTGATTGAGAATCTTGAAAGATGTGGCCGGCTATGGCAAGGGATTACTTTCTACACACAACCAAAGAATGGTGACTCTACCCTAAGGAATGTTTTGCTGGGAGATACTCCAATGCCAAAGTCAGCGAGTAAGCTCAAAAACCAGAGAAAAGTTTGAAAGCAACTCAATAAAGCCTCTTTGGAGAGTGAAAGTAAAGTGAAGAATGCACTCACCTTCTATCTTGGGGAGTGATTATAAAATTTGATGTGAAGGACACTTGGATACTCTTTGTGGAGTATATGATGAATGGATACACCACCTCATCATTGAGATCCATGATGGACCATATTTAGGTTTTTTGGTCAATTCAAGTGTGATGAATTAAGCTATATCACCTTTAAGATTTGTGCTATACCATCATGCATTTTGAGATGATAGACATATAAAAGGAGTCTTCTATTTCAAGAATAGTGATGATAGAGATCTAATTTAGTCTGTCAACACTATACAAGTGGTTTTGAGACCATGTTGTTGATGATTTGAAGTGGACCATCATAATGTGATTGATCCAAGATCGATGCTATATTTCATGAATTTATATAAGGTCCTCTACACATCTTAAAGCAATTTGACGGTCAAAATCTAGAACTTTTATTGCATTATCTTGCTCTTGTTGCATGAATATTAAAGAAACACACATTTTGGTGCTCTTCATCATGCAATCGAGATCAATCATATTTTAGGAACACATCATTTGCTTTGCTCCCTCAACCCCTCCCCCCTTCCCTTTTTTTTTGATATTTTGTGAAATGCTTGAAAATAGTTTCTTTTACTTCAAAATTAATCATTGTATGGATAATTGCTTTGTTCGTGCTAGATATAATTGAAGACTAGATCTTTAAAAAATTTTGTAGGTTCGTCTCAAATCAACATAACATAGGCATGTGTCATTCAAGACTATGTGGTATAGGCACTAATAGTGTGACATGTGTTTATAAGATGACTATAATAGCTCAACTTTGGTCGATTCTTAGTGTAGGCTACCATTAGATGAGGCTAACTCATTACACATTGCATATAGTATGTAGGCTCCTAGCATTATTTTTGTACATTGTCATTGTCTTGGATGCAAAGGATCAAATTGCATATCGTGGGTTGCATCACATGGATTTAGGGTGGACTTGGGTATCTAAATTATTTTTAAAATTTGCCCTTGACTTCATTGAGCATAAAGAATATGATTATCATTAGTCAAAATAAAGTATTTTTAGATGTTTTATAAATCCCAAAAATAAGAGGGCAAATGTTGAATATTAAAAATATCAACTCTCATTTAATCTTGATTGCATGATCATAAATATCAAGATTTATGTTTTAATGATCTCTTTAGGACTAAGCAATAAAATTCTTTTTTATCTTGAATGTTGGATCAATTTTGGTTATGTATCAATTTATAGAATTCAGCTTCAATGTTGAGTGATGAATTAAATTTCATTGATTCTATTAAGATCATCCATAACTTTGATCCAAAAGTCACATATACAACCAATGTTTCAAATTTGACATCCAACAACATTAATCTAAAATATGAGACATCTATTGATCCAATTATCATCTTAAGCATACATGATGGTTCAATGCAATCTTGAAGATTATATGGCTTAATTTTTTACACTTGGATTGACTAGAGGGCCAAAATCCTCTCAAGAGGACATTTTAATCCAACTTAAATTTGAGGGGAGGCGTCATCCATTCATTTTATGTTCTATAAAAGTACCAAAATGTCCTTCACTCTAACACCTTGTTGACCTATTATTTAAAACAAATAAAAGAAGAAACAAAAAAAACACTACGTTCCTCACGCATGTGAGCCTACCACTACTTCCACATTCTCCGCGTTTCCGATGCATATAACATACTCCATCTCTATTGTTCTCATTTTTATCTTTTTCTCACCCCAACAGCCTAGGCAATTGAAAAGTTAGTTTCCATCTGCCTGAACTCCTCACGCTACAGCCCTCAACCATTCCCTCATCAGTAACACTTCTCCTTTCATTGAAGTCAGCCCAAAGTCACACACACGCACGCATAGTTCTTGTCCACATCTAGTCTTTGTTTCTCCTCGATCCATCCATAGCATTGAGGCATTGCAATAGAAAACAAGGAAAGCAGCAATACACATACACTCCAAGAAAATCCCCCAACTCAGATCGTTCAGTAATTCAAAATACAATAACAAACAAACAAATAAAACTAAACAACAAAAAACTTCTTCCTTACTAGTCATCATTTTCTTCTTCATTCCTGGCTCCTCTCCTCCTTGACTCCAACTAACATAGAGTTGAAATTGTAGTGCTGCAGGAAAATTGACCCGCACATTCTATTCCGACCACCCAAGCCTATACACGAAACCATGGCCACCTAATCACCTCTTCTCCAGCCTCTTCCTCAATGACGAAGTCGTAGCCACCCCTGTTTCTCACATGAAACACCCAGGCTGAGCACTACCGTAGACCCATCCCATCTATTTCCGTTTACATGTCCTTGACTGGCCTCCAACCCCACTTGCATTTGTGACCACCTCTTTGGTTGCACACTTGTCTCTTGCTTCTTCCTCCTCCTTATTCCACTAAACTAAACCCCAATCCAGCCTCTACTTTCTAAACCAATTCCCCTTCTTTTTTCCTCTCTCTAGTGTCCTCTCCACGATGGGTGGCTACAAGCAATAGTGGTGGGAAATGGCGATGGCAGTGACACTGGGTGGTGCTCATGGTGGGGCCTATTATGGACAACTATAGTGTATTCCAAATTTGGCCAAAATCAGGCGAATTTGGAATACACCAAATTGAACCACAATGTGTTTTTGGAGCATATTAAATTAATTTGGAAAAAATAATTGACAAAAGTAACATACTAATCTCATAGGGAAGTAATTTATCCAACGCAAAATAATATCCTGCATTTTATGAATATTTAAAAATAAGTAATAGAATAATCCTAATGAGTTCCTTATCACTTGATATAAAGTAATCATAGGAAATAAATATCATAAAAATAGTGCATTTGATTTTGGCTTCATGCACATAAAATAAACTAAGAATGCAATATATCTCAGTAGAACTAATTACATAATAATCTTAAGGAAAATGTAGAAGAAAAGAAGGAAAAGACTAAACCAAGCAAGAAAGCCTCGTGTTTGAAGACAAGAATGACCTTTCTTGGAAGATTTCAAGTCTTGCACTCGAATATTGTAAGATTAGTAGTTTTAACTTCCAAAAGATAATTTATTCATGTTATACTTGTTTTACATTCCTCAAAAAACACCTATTTAGAGATGGTTGTATCAATCAAAGATTATGTAGAAGCCATAATACCCTATCAACAAACTCTTATGCTCTTTAGTAACAAAGGCAACCCCATAGAGTGATAATCTTGTGAAATGCCTAATCCAATAAGGATTTTGTGAACAAAACCACACGAATAGGGCTCCAACTTAACTGAGTATAGGTAAAGCGCAGATGCAGGGCAAGTCGCCATAGTGGAAAAAGTACAAGATTCCTATATAACAATTCGACATAACCACATGAATGAAAGCTCAGGAGATACTCTGAACGGTAATGTCCACAATAATAACCTGAATGAGGAAGATCAGTGAACCTCAAAACATATTTAGGATGTGCTATTAGATGATTATGTTTTTAAAAAACTATGTAAACTTAAACACATATGTTAATTGACCAATTTTACTTAATTACAGTTTTGCATGAGAAAACATATATTTTGCAACAATAGTATATCTTGAGTTTGCATCAAGTAAAAAGAAGTATAAATTCTTCAATATAGCGATGATGAAAATGGAAAATGCAGAACTCTTGAAGTTGGGGGGAAGAGCATAAGTTCATTCAGGTGGTGAGAGGAATAATTTAGGTGCCATTGTATTGAATGTGATGTATTTTGGGTTGGAAGGTCTACCTGGTAAAATCTTTAAATTGTGATACTTATTTCATTGTGTATTTGTCATAACCACAATAGAAGAGCATCACGGGGATCTAAATATCCATAAATCCTTATTGGTATGTTTGTAGTTTATCTTATATTTAGGGTTGAGGGAGGACCTAACCTTTTCAACTTGAATTTTAATTTAAAGATATATATATATATATATAATCAAATTACTCATCCAATCTTCCCATGCAAGATCGGGAAGATAATATCTTGATTCTTCCAGTTCCTAATTATGCCTGTAAATTAGGGATGTACACACCATATTTTCTATCATGTCTAATACTCACAGTTTCTAATTATCCCTGAGTTAGGGATGTGAAGTTACCATACATCAGTGATTCATATTGCCAAGTGTGTACGGCCATCACCTAAGATGTGTCAGAACAAATACTTAGATTAGAATGTTAACCCTCAGCAACATCATCTATTACTATGATATTTTCATCAAAGTAGTGGTCTCCATTATGCTACAAAGCGGTAACGACTTTACAACTAGTTTATATCCATTTGTTCATTAATGTGTATTTAAGAGTAGTGTATGCATTTAATCTTGTTCTTCTCTGGAAAAGAGAGCGAAGTTATTTTCTTCTTATTCTCAAACCCACTGTATTTTTCATGGTATTCTATTTCATTTTCTTATTTTTATAGTCTACTTTCTTACCTTTGCGGTACTCATCAGTTGTGGTAAAAATAAGAGATAAAATGCAATGAAAATTTTAATCTCCTTTATTTCCTATCAGTCATGTAAAATGCATATTTGGAACATTTACTGCTTCTCTCCAAGCAAGAAATTATGGAATTAGTAATTTGCCATGTTGTTAATTCTGGAAATCATGATTTTATAGGGCTCAAGGAAACGTGACAGGAATTGTGCATTCGATTGATATCCATCCTTCCAGAAAGCATATTGCTGTTGTAAGTCGACTTTATTTGTTTCAGCAAGCATCATTTTACTATTTTTATTTTCTACATTGGCATCACCTTTAGATCATTTCTTATGACAATTGTATTGTGTTGATATATTTAACCTATCTAGAAGTATGCCACATCCAACCATGATGAGTACAGTTGTTCTAAGCCAATGCAACAATAACAAGCTTTTATCCCACTAAGTGGGGTCGGCTACATGAATCCTTCGTCTCCATTGTGTCCTATTATGCGTCAAATTCTCATTTAATTCAAGTATACTAAGGTCATTTTTTATACATCTTAACCAAGTCTTTTTAGGTCTATCTCCTTTGTTCTAAGCCGGTCGTATAATATAATATAAAAGATGCTTGTTTTGTGTTATCTTGCTTTTGAAAAGATATTTTTAATTAATTGAAATAGTAATTGATGGTTTTTATTATCTGAGGAAAAACTTCTTTAGAAGTATGCTGCATTTGCAAAAGCTTGTCATGGGAATCTGTACCATAGTACAAGTTTCTATTCTGTAAGTAATATGTTATTTGATGAAACATTTGATCTAGGATTAAGGAGCTGAAATTGCCAATCTGATCCGATCATGGGGAGTAGCTTCAAATTCACATTCTAATGATCTGAATTTTAAGGTTGAAAATTTTAATTTTTCTTCAAATATAAATCAGGATTTCTGCTTAGTATTTTATAATAAAGCCTGACTCATCTTGTAGCCGAATTAAACAAAGACGTGTGGTTTGGGCCTATAGGTAGACTAATGATTTCAAACTATGATGCTAGTATCTTTAATTCTTAGTGTGAATTACAGATGGTTTAGAACTCAACTTTCTCCATCCTACTTTCATGGAGGTTGTCCCCTTCATGATGGGATTTTAAAATATATTATTTAATTAATGTTTGACCCATTTGAATTATTACTATTATTTTAATAATGTTCTATTTTGGCTAATTTTCAAAGTTTCTTGATTTGATGTGCCTAAACCAAAAATGGATTTAGGTTAGCCCAACGTAGTGTACTCTTTTGATTCACCAAAATAGTTTGGTTAAGTTGCAACTAAGCTCCAAATATTGGCTACCCTAATTTATGTTATGCTAAGCTTAACATAATGAAACATTTTGGCCCACCTCAAAATCTTTGCAAGCCAATTAGCCAAGTCCATTTCGGTGAAAACTTTCGATCACATTTACGTACCATCTAAATTTTGCAGAATGGTTTTAGTCATCTTGCTTTTAAAAATGAATTAATATTTGAAAATATTGTCATGCATCCTTTCCTTGTTCTATCTGTTAATATATGCGATTTAAATATTTTAAATCACTAGAAATCTTTATTTTTTTGCTGGCCGATTTTTTTTTTTTTGCATCCCTTATTAGGCTCTTTTCGAATTTGGAAGCTATTATTTGATTTTTTTTTATCAATTGTTTGGTTAATGCTTGAAGGCGGGTGGTTCATCCGCACGGTGTTTACACAGGATCTACTGCGAGCAGATCTTACTCTGAGCAAGTGTAGCGGGACAATCCACCTTTGAGAGTGAGATTTGGGAGATCCATATGACATTCATGCTCGGTCTTGGCATCATCGCTTCTTCCACGAAGATATTACACGTCATGTTTTGTTAAGATGGAATTCTCGCCATTATCGAACAAGGTAATTTTTATTTTATATTTGTACCTGAATGTTGTGCTTTTTGAATGAATAGCCTGATGTGAAAATGACTTGCAAGTTTTTATTTATGTGCATTTCGTGAGTTGCTAGTATTGCAACATTCTTAACAACAACAACAACAACAATAAGCTTTTATCCCACTAAATGGGGTTGGGTATATGAATCCTTCTTCTCCATTATGTCCTGCCCTATTAAGTGTTAAAATCTCATTTAATTCTAATAAAATAAGATCATTTTTATACTATCTAACAAAATCTTCTTAGTGCGATCTACCTCTACCTTCACACTAAAAAAAATTTTCAATGTCAAATTCAACTTTGGAATATTCTGGCTTTAACACAGTTCACGCATTCCATGCCTTGTTAACTTTGTTTAGAGTAATCCATTACTTTCACATGACTTCCAAAGCATTGTTGCTTTGGCATATAAATCTTAGGATCCAAGTTTCCCGATCCTAATGTACATAAATGATGCATTGTATCAAATCACACAAATCAATTTTGAAATTCCTAGATCCAATGATCACCTGTTAAAATAAGAAATCATCTTCTTTTGATGTAGTTTAAAAATACAAGGAATTCATACTAAATGATAATTTAATGATTGTTTAAATTAAAAAAGTAAACGAGAAATTTAAAGTTGTTTAAAAACACAAGTCAATGGGATTCACACTACAAAAGGAGGTGACTTTCCATAAAAAAATTGGTGATTGCATCTTTACACTAAAAAAACTCAACCTTCAATAAACACAAAAAAATTAAAGCGAACCTAAAATTTTACTATGCAATCTTTTTTTTTCAATTTGTGTCAGATAATTATATTTATAAGCATCAACAATCTCATAGTAGCTTCCCGGGTGCAATTTTATATCCAAATTGCGTATGTTATGGATAAAATCGATAGTATCAAAAAGTTCACAAAAAATAGTGCTCAAATAGCGAACTTAACCAAAGGATAATGTTGGGTCAATAAATGGAATGGGTAGATTAGAATTAAATTAATATGTCTTTGTGAGTAATTTCTTTCATAGATATGTAGTAGGTATTGAGGTTAATAGGTAGTTTGTAAGTCTATGATATCTTTATGTCCCTTGGAATAATCTTTATTGGTAGTATTAAGGTTTTTGATGAAATGAAATGACGTAAGCCTCTTCAATATGTGGCAACTCAAATCTCATATTTATCCAAATCACAATAATGAGTTTGCAATAATGGTGTTCTCATTGAGATAATTGTATTTTCCCCTCTACCTTCGATCACCCCCATCGCTTAGATCCAATGCTTTCATTGCATATACTCTGTTGTAATGCTTACAGGGCTTAGACTTGAACAATAAATGTACACACAAGAGGCATGCACAATTGAGATAAAATGTGACAAGTTGTTTGCTTGTAATACACAATACATAAGAAATGAATTAAGCAAACCAACATGTAAAATCACGTAACATAATATTTTGATGATAGTAAAAGCTTATGAGAGACATTCTATCAAACAAAAGAACAAAAATACTCCATTAATCAATGCAAAAACGAGGGGGGGTTGGGGGTGTGAAAAGTGATCAAAGGGGATATAGACCTTTATAAATGCGTAATGTATGCACTTACTTTGGTGTCGTAAGGACAATGGAGGTGCTTGGAAAAGAGTTGGAAAGGAGATTGAGAAGAACAGGGCTTGGTATTGGAAGGGAGGAAGAGGAGTGGTTATGTAGGGGTGTCAGAAGCTTGAGAGGAATTAGTTGATTTTTTTTTTTTTTTTTCAGCTCTTTTGAATTTGAAATTTGGTGTTCATGCATTAGAATTCAAATTTAATGAGTTAAATATGAGCCATTTTGAGCAAATGAAAAAAATAATAATAATGAGTCGGATATGATAGAATCATTCTACCTATCTACAATTATATATTATCATGATTTAAAATTGTTTTGGACTAAATGCGACTAGCTCAATTGTGAATCAATCCTCCAATCAATTTGGTCAAATTCATAATTGGTTATGTGCAAAACTAATAATTGAATTGGTGAACTAAGATCATTTTAAGAACTAGTCAATTCTAATATTGATTAAATTTTAAT